>JAGDQP010002017.1:43904-102766 GCA_022664845.1 Lepisma saccharinum | reverse complement strand
AATCTGTATTGTAGTTGTAACAATCTATATATTGTAGTCTTAACAATCTATATATTGTAGTCTTAACAATATATATATTGTAGTCTTAACAATAGGTAGTTTAGTCTTAATAATCTATATAGTAGCCTTAACAATATATATTGTAGTCTTAACAATCTATACTATAGTCTTAACAGTCTATATTGTAGTCTTAACAATCGATATGGTAGTCTTAACAGTCGATATGGTAGTCTTAACAATCGATATGGTAGTCTTAACAACCGATATGGTAGTCTTAACAAAAGATACGGTAGTCTCAACAACCTATATTGTAGTCTTAACAATCAATATTGTAGTCTTAGCAATCAATATTGTAGTTTCAACAATCTATATTGTAGTTTCAGCAATCAATATTGTAGTCCTAACAACCTATATTGTAGTCTTAACAATCCATCTGGTAGTCTTAACAACCTATATGGTTGTCTAAACAACCTATATGGAAGTCTTAACAATCCATATGTTAGTCTTAACAATCGATATGGTAGTATTGACAACCGATATAGTAGTCTTAATAACCGATATGAAAGTCTTAAAAACCGATATTGTAGTCTTAACTATCGATAATGTTGTCTTAACTATCGATATGGTAGTCTTAACAATGGATGTGGTAGTCTTAACAATCTATATTGTAGTCTTAACAATCTATATTGTAGTCTTAGCTCACTATATAGTAGTCTTACCGATCTGTATAGTAGTCTTACCAATCTGTATAACTGTCTTACCAATCTATATAGTAGTTTTAACAAGCTATATTGTAGTCTTAACAATGGATGTGGTAGTCTTAACAATTTATATTGTAGTCTTAACAATCTATATTGTATTCTTAACTAACACCATACTAACACCAATCGATATGTCTTACTGCCATTTGGACCTCTACATATTGTTCCATTCATTGCACTCGAATGTTTTCTTACTACGAACAATGCTAATTACTCTGCAACAGACACCATTTCCGGATGTCATTTTGAGAAAAGTGACCCGTATACAATATGGTTTTGCGGAACATTGTGTCATTTTCCAAGATCTATTTAAAGAAGTTTTACTGGACCCATGTTGCCATTCGAAATTTTGCAGTTGACCCCATGGGCCCTGTGATGGGGCCCTGGGGCCCCTTGCTTTTTGTGGAATTTTATCAGACTCCGGCATGACTACATTTCTGCGCAACTAACTTTGTCACGTTTTGTTTCATTTCGAATCTAATTCCGGTCGCAGCGTTACGTGAGACACCCTGTATATATGTTACTTTAATAACCATTTTTCTATGAAATTTTGAACAAATAAAATGATTGATAACTGACAACAGAGTTTGATCAATTAATTTAGACTTAGTAATTGAAAACTGTTAATTAATATAAAAACAAAATATAGGAGACATTGAAGAAAAATGAACTTAGTTCAAGATAAACAGATAACATGTTAGTGAGTTTCTTGTATCTCATACCTGCTGCAAAGAGGTTTTTTACAGGGTTCTTACAAAATGAGTTTCATCTTTTTCCCCTGATTTCAAGGTTCCAAACTAACAAGTTTCCCTGACCAACGGCATTTAATGATATAAGGATCTAGTAATGAAGAATGCCTGTAAGAGCTAAATAAGAGCTTAGTCTAATAACAGTGGATAATCAAACACAGACGCAACTTAACAAAAAAAAAGGTACTTAGGATCCTGAATATTGAGACATCTTCAAGTTAATACATATTCCCATATAACAATGTAAGCTCGAGACAGGTTTGCGACGCGATAGCAGCGCCACAAAACAAGTTTAGGACTTGTGCAATTTAGAACTTGTGCAATTTAGGACTTGTGCAATTTAGGACTTATGCAATTTTGGACTTCTGCAAAATCCAGAAAATTGGCTTCTCGTCTTTTAGGACTCGTGCAATTTAGGACTTCTGCAAAATCCAGAGAATTGAGCTTCTTGCCTTTTAAGACTTCTGAAATTTAGAACTTCAGAATTAGGGACTTGTGGTGCTACCCCGTATAACAACGTTATCAAGTTGAATGTCCCTTCTTTTTTTAATAGCTTCTTTAACCTTGTTCAGCGTCTACACACAGTAAGCACTGTTGATTTTTGCACCCCTTCAAGGAAATTGATCATAAAGACAATGCGTCTGTACAATAAAATTATCGCAATCACTTTTGCAGATGCACTAGTTGTTTTTACAGTTTGTTATGTGGAGAACTGCTATGCTAAACCACGACTCACGTTTTGATTCTAATTCGTAAATGATCACATATACATCATTCTGCGTCACAGAATTAGAGTGAAACACTTTATCCTCCTTCTCATTGCAGTTTAATAGTTTCAGCCTTGCATAAGTTCAGCCTTTGCTCACATTGCTCACTGGTTAGGATTTTTTAAAACAATTTTTCATATTGCACATTTCTTTCTGTAGCTAAGATCTATAAATATGGTTTCTGTACCATTGTGGTCACATTGATATATAATGGACTATAAAATATGAAATATAACACAATTATTGGATGGTGACACGACGCTCAGCAGAAATGAGGTCTTTCACTCGCTCCTCGTGACATTTTGTCACTGTAGTTGTGGGTCCCCTACTCCGTTGTTTGTCCATCAATTTAAACTTTCCAGCTCGAAAGCTCTTCATCCATATTCGGACATTACTTATATCAATTCTGGCGGATGTAGATACAGCCTGAAGTCTACCATCCCTCTGCTTCAAGGAACTCTATTAAAGCTCTTTGTTTATCTCTGTCATTCATGATCTTTTGTTGCACACTAGTAGCACACTACAGTACATATAAGTGGAGTTTCATTTAAATCTCCATCATTATTTTAATTGTTATGGGAGTTGAGGCATTATTTTCAGGATGCCTCTCTTATTTAACTTCATATTTAATTTAAATTATAACAAATCAGTATTAGATGTATCCAACGGCCAAAATAAGACACTAATGTAACCTGAGCTCATAATGACCAGTTTTATTCATTATATAAATTACATAATTTAAAATATAACTGGTGCGTTCTCTATTATTCGTTATTGCAGACAATCTATACTATTTATATTTACATGTGTGGAAGTCAGAAGGGCTTAGAAAAAGAGTAATTAAACATAAATAATCGAAAAATATATTATTCTGAGATATTACTTTATTTTCCACGTTATTTTTGTACATAATTTCTAGAGTTTCGTGCAACAACAAGTCAAGTAGCAAGTTTAAAAAAATATGTTTTCAATTATTTTTCAATTAAGCACAATGAATCGTTTGTTGCAACATGCAGTGTCAACACATACGGAATCCACTACTATTATTAACTGAAAAAAAATCATATTGTATGTGACGTAACTGTGTTCCCACCAATAACGAATCAAGTGTGTGGAAGCTAATTATACACACCAAAATATTACACTCATTTACTTTCTATTTTATGACAATATTAAGACTGCAATTAATGAAAATGGCAATGCAACTAAACGTGAACAAACTTGTGGTCTAGAATTCATTTTTTTTTTATTTTCTTTTATCCTCTATGAAAATGCAGTTTCTAAAGTATGAATGAGAAGTGGTGGATGGAGTGTGAAACTTGTTTAGAAATTGTTTTGAGTTAGAGGACTATAAACCTCCCTCAACAATGCCCTCAGTGTGTTATTAGTTGCAAAATTCCGTCAAACGAGGGCAGTAAGCGAAACAAACGCTCGGAATTAAAGCGATCAATCAATTAAAAATTGTTTTTTAACCCACAATGGTTTCAGCAAGAAGGTACCACGGCACACTCCGCTAGTAACATCCTTACATATTCTAGAACATCGCTCTCTAAGCCACTTAATCTCTGTGCAAACAAATTATGTGTTTCCTGCCTAGTCACCTGATCTCAGCCCCAACTGATGCTTTTCTCCTAACATATTGTTAGTCAGCAGTAAAGAGGGGAAGCTCGAAAATGAGTTGCCGTACTGAGCCAAATAACGTAGCACAGAATTAAAACCAAATTTAATATTAATATTAAATTTAACATCATATTTATTATATTATTTAACTTTCACTATTTAACTTTATTTATCTTTTTGCCAGGAATACATGATCCCTGCGAAACATTTTCCATGTTTTTGTTCTTTACATTTTCTCATGAAGAAAAGCAGGATGAAAATAACAGACCGTGCTGAAACGATTATTACAACTGCTTATATTGGTTGTTGTACTAGCAACAAGACATTCTATCTACCAAAATAGACACTGGGAGAAACAAGAAGAATAAAAGACAGTAATCTAATTCTATCTCACACTTTACTTGATATATTCCTGATATTTTCTGCCACCAACATGTAACGAAGTAGCAATTTCCCTGGTTCCTTTCTCACCCGTTTTCTGCCTTTTCCCTAGTCTCTAAATGAAACACCTATTTCTCGGAGAAAACGCTTCCAACGGTCCATAGTACCCTATTACAGACACTTCATATCCTGTCTTCGTCTTCTCTTCACGGGCGAAACATTTCTCTGTAAGCAGAGTTGCCAACTCAAATACGAAAGTCTCACTGAGAAAGTAGAACAAAAATCATGTCACTCATAGGAATACAGATCATATAGCTCGTTAAGAGTCAAATACTTATCACAGTGTAATATAATAGTATTGTATACCCTTATTTTCTACCTTCTGACTATGGTTACGTTCAGAAATATTGTCAGTACATGTGTCATTTAAGGAGGTAAAACTTATGCAACATACAAACAAAACGCCAAAAATGGTATATAAATTGTTTAGTATGAAAGAACTTATCATTTC
Source organism: Lepisma saccharinum (assembly GCA_022664845.1). NCBI lineage: Eukaryota > Metazoa > Arthropoda > Insecta > Zygentoma > Lepismatidae > Lepisma > Lepisma saccharinum. The sequence continues at coordinate 97,977 of JAGDQP010002017.1, read as the reverse complement.
TTAAATGTGTTTAGATTGATATTAAAACTGTTGGCAATATACCTATCAACGAGTACAAGCACCCCTTGAATTAAAGCACCCCCTGAAAAAAAAAGATAGGTTTTGAGAAAGCGTTTATTATGCGAATATAACCATCAGCTATAAGATAACAACAGAAAATTCTGAAATGCTCGTCAATAGTTGCAAGACCAGTGACTTGATGTAAATATCTATCCAGAAAAAGCTACGAAAGAGAAAGAAATGACGTGAAAAGATAACCTACTTTACATTTCTTAAAAAAAATGACCTTTTAGAGATATTTCTTGAACACCACTGATTATCCCAGTAACGTCCCAGAGATATCAATTCAGGATAATTCAGAAACGTAAATCATTCCATTGTTCCTACTTCACTTTTGTGCGAAAGCTTTACTTAAATACTTTCTTATTTCTAGCCTTTCTGAGGACTGAATAATCATGTATATAACATAGGTGCCTTAGGTACCTCTGTGTCCTCATATCTCTAGAATGGCTTCAAATTCGGGACCAAGATTTAGCACATTTAGCTGTTATGTGATGCACTTTCATTTGTACTTGGTTTGATTCCCGAACTGCACTGTTACCTACGGAAGATTCCCTTGCGAGTATATTTACTTTATTACCTAAGTAATTGAAAGTTATATTAGTTTTTGTGTTTACTAATATAAAGAGCAATTTATCAAAATTACTGCTATTAAACTGTTCTTGATGCCATCGTCAAGCTTAACCTAAGACTAATTTTGTCCCATAAGAATTCTGAGAAAAGTGCGTGTAATTGTTTCAAAGCAGGACGAATCTTTCATTTTTTATGTTTAGAAGTTTTTTAATTATTAACATCGATAATATCACAAACACTGTAAAGTTTACTTCTGTGTGAATGAGAAGAATATTAGAAAATATATTTCCACACTTGACCATATGGGATTTAAGAAAACAATAGGATATAAACGCCAATGATTGACATTTTCGTCTTTGCATTTTCCTTCAAGATGAAACACAATATTTAGATTTTATATGCCCTTGTAATTTGTATCTAACACGTATTTATTTGCGAAGAACAAAACCATGTACAACTCTGAAATATAAAATCTATTAAAATTTACCGGTATTTTAAGTTAAAATCTTGATGGAGAGCCTAGTAGGATTTTACCGTGTCTTTAACCACATTTACATTAATTAATCATATATCTTCAGTGAGGTAGAAGAATGGATGGCAGTAATGGTGTTACTTGCTGAAACATCTTATACGAGGGTCTTAATTTTTTTCCTGGGATACCGATCGATGGTAGTATCGCAATAAAAAAGATTTTGCAGTTCAGAAAGTAAGTCAAGTATGAGTAAGACAGGCCAATAAGGCTGAGGGACCGTAGCTCAGTTTGTATAGCCATTTGGTAATAATGTGATTGATTAAGTGTAACAGACAATTATTTTTTTACAATACAACAAACAGCACTAAAATGCTATGTTGCTGGTTTTTGACTTGTTAAACTTTGAATTATATCCCACACAAGGGATTTTGATATAAACGTGTAGTAACGAAGTTCAAAATAATTAGAATGTATTTTTAAAAAAATAAGAATTGTAAATTATAAAATTACTGTTGTTTTGTAACTTTGTGAAGTGGAATGGAATATCGAAGTATGGTAAAGTTGGTCTTTTCCACTATGCATTATTTTATTCGCTCTAATACTGTCATTCGTCCCTCTTCCTTTGATTTTATCTTCTCCATTCTTTTTATCTCAATTTTTCCTTTTTCTTGTTTCTTTTCCTCGTTCTTCTTTTATTGTATTCCACCTCTTCTTATTCTCCCATTTTCTTTCTTTTGCTCCCTTGTTTTATTTTCTTTAATTTATGTATTTTGAATGAAAAAAATGATCTACTCTCCTATTAACCAAATCTTACATCCTTCTCATATGTTCTCCACATTTCATTTAACGTCATTGCGTCACGATTTTTAGACACTATGGTAGATAAAGGAAAGTGTCTGTTGTTCAGATATAGAAAACTGTTTACTTTTAATATCTTTCTGAACTGTAATGTATGTATTTCTTGGTGTTTTGTACTCAATTGTATGTCTACTAATATTGGAAAGATTTTGAGAGGAGTCTATACATAATGGAAAACTAACGTAAACATATAAATAAATACAAAGTTATGTACGAACATAGGCTAATTCTTCACTTAGTCTCACTCAAATTCAGGTACTAGTCTTAACGGGGCACGGGTATTTGCATCGCTTTTAAAAATATCTTCCTCCTGAATGGTAAACTTCATCATGGATATGGCCCGTCTTTGTCGAACGTTCCATCCCCATTCCTGTACAAGAGTCGCTCTCATAAACTAGTTTTCGTATCCAACACACGTTATCCAGTGAATGTTGGTCCAGTAATATCAAGGACCCCAAAAGATCGAAGCTCACTCTCTTGTTCAATTTCATCAAGCTGAAGCACTGAATACTGCAGAAATTCACTGCAGAATTTCTTGTCTTAGGAGATCTGTTAATGACTGCCGTTTCTGTACGCAAATGGTATCGGAAGTGTCAAGAAGGTTGTATTGATGAGTTTTCGCATTCAAGTGAATGCATCTCTTGTAATATTTTAAATTTATATTAATGACTTGCCTGATGCACTTAAATATACTAATTGTTTAATGTTCGGTGATGACCTTAAGTTATATAAAACAATAGACAATGAGTACGATAAAATATTATTACAAAAATATATCGATAATTGCTTTACTTGGAGCGTATCCAATAATTTACCTTTTAATCTGGATAAGTACTTTACTATAACCTATTCTAGAAAGGACTGTACCCAAAGTTACCATTATAGAATAAATGGAAACAATTTAATAAGGAAAAACGAAATTAAAGACTTAGGAATCATTTTTGATAAAATGTTATCTTTTTATCTCATCAAAAATATATCATAAATGAAACACATAAACTTTTGGATGTCACAATAAGAAATACAAAAGAGTTTAATAGTATCGATGCTACAATCTTAATGTTCAATGCATTGGTAAGGAGCAAACTTGAATACAATAATGTTGTATGGTTTCCCAATTATAAATCACATATGAAAAGTATTGAAAGGGCTCAAAGCAAATTCTTAAAGTATTTGTTTTATAAAGAAAGTAGAATATCAGCATATAAGGAAATACTATCTTACAAAACTCTACAGGGTGAGTTCGATATATCTACTTTAAACGGCAGGAAGGTTTTGTTTATGCAGACGTTTTAGAGTCGATTGTAGACGTTTGCTGCAAAACTTAAACTTTTACGTAAAAAAGTAAATCTTAGGAAGAGGCAACCGTTTTACATACAGAGCTGCAAAAACAATTTACATAGAAACTCACCAATAATAAAGATGTGCTATGAGCACAACTTGTTGGTAGAAAAGAACTATGGGATTGATTTCACTTGAATTATAATAAATTTAAGAAAGTAATTCTGCTTTATTTGAAAGAAAATTATATATACACCGCCTCCCACTTCATATTACAGTGTATTTTATTCGTTATGAACGGATGGGTCGGAGCCTTCCAGATGGTAATGAAATAAAGTAGTGAGAACCAGAATTCCACACTCCCCTCTCTCTCCACTTCAAACAAATCTTTATGTGTACTTCTTTACCTCCTATTTACCCCCTCCTCCTCTCTTTTGTACCTCAGTTTATCTACCCAAGTGAAAGCCGACGTAATGAAGGACATGTTTCTACATACGACAACATATTTACAAACGCTCAGTGAAATGCATATGTGTAAATAATTTTAACCAGTGTTTATTATATTTATCTTCCTTCATTTCAGACCTTTACTAGAAAGAGACAAACGAATGATGACAAGCAGCAACGAGGATACTGCCTGCCCACAATAGTATCACCAGAACTGTTGATAAAGATGACATGTTTTATTTTCTTTTAACATTTTGTTTTATCGCTTGGACAAAAAGTGCAAGCAAGAAGCTCAAAGACTGCAATAATATGTTTATATGTGTTACATTAATTCATTCACGTGTGTTTTTCTTCTCCTTTTATTTTTTCACCTGTAACTCTACGGAGCTTCCCATCGGCAACTCAAGACGTCTGCCATTACGATGTCATTTAATGCATCCACGTTTCCGTCAAGTTTTGTCGGTCGCTAACTCACACCGCGCCGTGTTTCGGTTGCATTTGTAAACAACTCAAAATATTTCAGTTTTGTATTTTTAAGGGATTGGATTTTTGTTTTATTTTTTATTTTTTGGGAAAAACACACCAAAAGGGAAACAAGGGTTTTTAATTAATAAGTGAATTTTGTACAATTATGAACTCTAATCATGATAAGGTTGTAGGAGCGGATCCCGGTTTATACCCTCTCACCCATTTCTTAATAAACGGAGACTAATTAAAAATTTAGATGGGGGATATGGACAGGATGAGATAATACACTTCGAAGCCGCCACTGTTTCTCTCTCAGTCATGAAACTATTTTTACTGTCACCCCAGGGTCGTTGGCTCAACGCGGAAGAAATTCCTGCAATACCACTTTTGACATAAATACCAAGACAGCAAGGCAGAAGGAAAAAGTGGTTAGCGAGAGTCGACCGAGTGGAGTTTAGATAGATCGCTATCAGCCTGCGCTGCATTGCTAAATTAGGCAGGTCTGTTCGTGACCTGCCCGTCCAGCCAAAGTTCGGAAAGGCTTTGGGCGCCATAGAGCCAGTCATTCTATGGGACATAATGAATTGGGCGTCCCTTTGGAACTAGCGAGCTAGCTGCTTCTTTGCATGGTTGGAGCTTTTCGGAAAATTGGAAACGTCGAAGCCAGCGATCAACGTCTGAGCCCACTTTCTGGTAAGTGGAACTGTGTTTCGGATTGCTTGGTATGAAGTTCATTGCCGCTGGTGGGACTCGTTCCCCCGTTTTCCCATGATTAGTAGTTTAGTTCTAGGGTTAATAAATCCACGTTTTTTTAAAGAGTTGAGAATATTATTCCATTTGAGTTCCTAGTGTCAATTCCCCATTTATGTATATCTTTTAGCTACGCCGTCCCAGAATATCCTACCAGGTGTTTGTCGCCTCAAGGATCCCGGTTGGTTGGAGGCTACGGAGTATCCTTTCGGTATTCGCCTCCCTTGGTAAAGGATTTCCTCAGTCACGTCAGGCGAATGCTTAGGTGGAACTAAGAATTTTCATCTTTTCGTAAATTTAGGACATAATGCGGGATTTAAAATTCTACATTGGACTCCTCCGTCTATTACATCTGGCAAGGTTTGTTATCAATAATTACTGTTATGAACGATAAATTGTTACGCACAGTCTTTGGGACGATAATTTCTTGGCTGCCATATCGTAGTCCCTTTCCGAGATAAGATTTCTCTAGTTTTCCGAATTTTAATTTCTATTGGTGTTATTGTTATCGTTACCACCCCTGCGTCGGCAATTCCTGGCAATGTGATTCTCCCTTTGACAATTGTAACAAATAACCGGGTAAATGATCGGTCCTTTATTTGTAGGATAACTTTTATTATTATTATTATTCCTACCATTATTTTCTTTATTGCCTTTCTTACTACGGTTATTGATTTTATATCGCGACTTTGCGTTGGCTATATCGCCGGATTGCGGGGGGGTTGAGGGTTGCGTGGGCGCCTTATGCACTTGGGATACTTTGATTATGCCTTGAAGGCGCTCAGTCTCTTTTTGGAGAGTATCCAAGCTGTTGGAGTACCCGTATTTGGCATAACTGGAGAAAAGGGGGTCACGGATGGTGAAGGTTGAGCTACAGGTAAAGTATCTGTTGCAGCTGGAAAAACTTGTGGACTGGGTGTAACGGGTTGTATAAGGTGTTGCTGCAAATGAAGAAGAAAGGAGTTACAAAACATAGCCACATGTGCTGGATGGTACATTGTCGGCAAAAGAATGGGGCCGTACGAAAAAGGTGACGTTTGAGCTACCGTTGGATTCAGCTATTGATTGAGTTGTTCTCTTACTACGCAGTGACGCTCTGTCACTGCGTAGTAATTCTTATCCAAGGTATGTATTTCCGAAATTAACTCATTCACTGTTGAAATTTTATTGGATACTACCCTTGATAACAAATCGGATCTCAGGCCTTGCACTACTGATTTTTCCAAATAGCCATTAGAAGCTTGAGGAAGATGTGTTTGTATTAGCTTTGATTTGCTTATTATGTAAGCATATGTCGGCTCTCCAATGGCTTGTTTACGCGCACGTATGACTTCCTCAGATCTGAGTGGGCAAGTAATTCCTCTGAAAATGTCAATGAATTGTTTCTTAATGTCTGCAAATATTTTATCTTCAAAATAAGCAGAATACGATATAGTAAAATAGTAATCCAATTCCCTATCCATTAAGAAAGAAGGTAAACACTTTTTGTTTTGTCATCAGTCCATTTGAACTGGGAAATTAAATTGTCAAGCGACAAGAAAAAAATATCAACAGGGCCCGGATCGAGACCCGAAATAGTTGGTAGAGTCCGAAGTTGAACCAGCTGCTCTGCAAGCGACATACCTTCAGGAGGAGGTAGGGTTTGCGTGTCTGGCATGTTGCGTTGTGTTGAAGTAGCTAAATGCTTCGGAAATTGAGTAGATAAATCTAAAAATTTAGGTTTCAAATTTTCGTGCTGAGCTACTTGGGATCTTGTCAAAATAGGGGATCGAAAGACAGGTTTACTGTCATCCGATAACGTCACACATAACTAAAACTTAAAAATAAACATAATGCTTCTAAAAATAAACACAAATACAGGCCATAGTAAACATATGTTATGTAGGGTGGGGTATTACCCAAAAGAAAAAGTTACTTAGTGTCGGAAAGAAAAATTCATGACGTTCACGCCATGCAAAAAGGGTCGGAAAAATTTTCTCACTACCCGAGCCTCCGCCATGATGACTGGAACCACGTCCAAAAGTCTGTGTACCATCCCGGTGTACGTCTGGTGTGACTAAGAAAACCTTGTTAATAATAGGTGTACTTTGGGGGCGAGAACGTTACTAGAAGATAATGCATCGGGATCCTGTAGGATAAATGTCATAAAAGATTCACAAGATATACAAAAAGGGGATTATATTGACCCATTGATTACAAGTCTAGCCAGGAACGGACGGACAACCAGAACTCAACAATCCATAAAACTAGGCAATGCACGAATATGGACTCACTTACCCACTTGTCGGTACGTCGTGGCCACTAGCAAGATTTGATGCTAGGATGATAGGAGGACTATAATCCAGAGCCTTCCATAAACAGCGACGGGTCGATGATGATCAGTCTAGCATAGCTTTAGTGCTTGCTTCAAGTGGGGTAGTTAGGGCCTGGACGAATTCTGGCAACCCAAAATGCAGTACCAACTAGTAGGTGGTTTATGGATAGTAAGACGGGCAGCGGCCTATATTGTTAGCTTCTCACAAGCAGTCCATAGCAGCTTTTTGCAAACGTCTCTCGATGAAAGCTCTGCGATATCGGTAACTTATGTCATCGCTATTTATTCGGTTTGTGGATTCTAAGGAATGTTTCCGGGTTCACATTCTTTCTAGTCTAGGCTCCTATCGCACAGAGGCGTATTTATATGCATTTATCTTTAAAGTGGAAACCATCTTTCGCTTTCATTTACTATCTTTATATTTCTCTCTCACCAAATCGTTCTTTTTCATGAATACAAATTGATGATAACGTGTGATAGAATGTTTATTCTATGTATAATTTATTTTGATTTATTCTTTGTGCGTATTCATATTTCATGTATAATTATTATTTTTACTTTGTGATATCCATATTTCTGGACAAAATCATATTCATATTTCATGTATAATTATTATTTTTACTTTGTGATATCCATATTTCTGGACAAATTCTCTAAGAAGGCCCTGTTAAGTATTTGAACTCTGTAGAAGCGCACATCGGCTTTTCCAGAGAGAAATTACCATCTTTCGCAGCCTCTTTTGTTCGTAGAAAAGGGAAGGGAGGAAAGCAGCTATAGATGGATGCATTTCGGCACATAGTTTTGCGGCCTTCGATGACAAGGATTTCCAAAAAGCGCGAAGATTTTACCTCTCTTTTCTCTTGCTCGGGTTTAAAATTGTGAGCAGAGAGAATTACGAAGAGCGCTGAACGTTTTGATTGGTGGAGAGCTCTTCAGTCTGAGGGGAGAGAGGAGGTTTGGCAAAGGACGATCGCGGGAGAGACAGAAAGGTCGAGGAGGTAGTATTGAACTGATACTCGAAGTTGAAGGTGGTGTAAAGTAAGAGCTCCTGGTTCAAGGTGCGGGAATGAATTCAATCTCTGTTTTAAGAAATGTTCGCAAGTAATATCGATAGTGGAATTACAGGTACATAGGTTGGAATGTGGGAAAGAACCTAAGTATTGTTTTGGAGTATATTTGATCCAGGTTCGTGAGATTTGAGGGTAGGATTATTTCGCTTTTCCCCTATAATTTTCCGTTGCTGCACATAAATGCTTACAGAGAATATATATATGAGATTTGCTACCAAAGAAAGCATTATTGTAGCTCATTGAGTCCGTTGAATTCTGGTATAATCTGCGGTAACTACTCAAATCTAGGAATAGGTCGTCTGGATGCATAAGTTATATATTTAATATAAATTTTGAATGGGAGATTGCTGTGAAAGTTGGTAATAAGTGTGTATGTATTATTTTAAGTATAAGTTTTGTTGATCGAAGTTCAGAGGGAAAATTGATTAAATTGATGGTGTGTTCCCCCAGATATTCCCAATGAATTTTAATTTCCCGAACTGAGGAAACTTCTTCCTTGTGGGTAAACTCAATTGTAGATTTGACTGGAAAGAAAGTTCTTATACTTCTAATTTTTTAGAGTATTCTGGACTGTTGATCCTTCCCTTCTGTTAGATGAACCCCATGAAAGAAGCGTGCGTGCTAGTTTCGAAAGTGTGAAACGTTGTATAATAAAACCTTCGTGTTTGAAGATATCTAGTGTACACAGAATTCCGAGTCTTATCGGATGAAATATTTTCAATTGTGTGGAAAACCCTCAAAAGAACAAAATCTGGGAATCACACGAGTAACAGAACGGTATACCAAAACAGAATCTGATTTAGCGTTAGTGTGACAAAATTATTTGTTCATCTGATAATTTGATTTACGAATACGTTGATCACAACAATTTTTGGGTGCGTAGATTTTACAGCGGATCAAAAATCACTATTTTTGCCAGAACCTGGATTAGTAGATTTGTTTTGACAGTATCCTGAGAATTAAGCAAATAGAGCGAAAGGATACCGAACGTAAAATTTACGAGACCAGTATTGAATGCGGTCAAGGAGTAGCAATTACTGAGGCCCTTAAGTCTTGCTTACCTCTAATAAGCAATGAATAGCAATATGCCCTAAGTGAATTACAAAAACTAGATACTCTCATCCTAGAGAAATCGTTCCGTTTCTTTTTGTATACGGAGATGAATGAAAAAATAATCAATTTAATCATCCATCTTAATCAAAGTTTGAGGATTATTATTTCGAAATAAAGTTGGATTCATTTTCAATAGAGAGAACAATTACTTTGCTAATTTAGTAAGAAGTGTAGATTACTCTGAAGAGATTCTCAGACCATCTGACTTCGCAAAACTTTTATACGATCCTTTTAATATTTTTAATTTATATATATTATTTGATTTGACAAATATTGGCCTGGCACCCGAGAAACGTTATAGTAACCTTTACTAATTCTTATTAGGGCCATGGTAAGTTTGACCTAGTATAGGTCCTAATCATCAGTGGTGTTTAGAGTTCCTGTACGGTAAATAAAAGTAATATGTTTATTTGATTTTCCATTCTCAAAAGAGATTTTGTCGTAAAGATTGTGAGGTAAAATTAATAGAAAGAGAAAGAAGGTATTACACATATTTGTGGCCTACAAGCGAAAGGGACATTTGCATAAAATTGTTTACACTCTAAAAGGTGACATGTATATGAATCTGAGGTCAGATCCGAGAAAAATGGATCAAGAATTCGAAACTTTTAAAAGATAGATTCTGCTGGACTTAGGTGACAATCAGAGCAAGAGTTCTCGAATGAGCAGTTGCTGGAAATATTTTGAACAAAAATCAGTGCTTCAAGGAGTAAATCGAGCGAGCCAGGAACCGCCCAGAACGGGCATTCCTCCACCCTTACTACAAGAAGACCTGAAGCCTTTGTTCTGGAAGGGTCTAAGAAACAGGTGCCTACCTATGCAGGAGTAGGCGAAGAGTACGATGCGTTTACTTTCTAAGACGATTTATTTCAGACTTTGATGAAGAGAGGAAAATCAGCAAAGAGCAATTATTGAAGTATGTTCCTTCCAAAGCTTTAAATAAAGAGTCTAGGGAATAGTTCAATTACAGAAAACTGGTTTTCAATATGCAAGATTTCAGGGAAGCGTTCCTAGAAGAGCATCTCAGCTACAATTACGAGCCTGAACTGAATGCAAAGATCGCTGGATCGTTCCAAGCTCCAGACGAGCCACTTGTTTTTCATCTGTAAAACAGCCTCGTATTACAGATGCCTAAAGTCCCCACCAAGTGAGGAAATGCAGTGTGAGTTTATAATCACAAATAGTCGTCCATCTTTTAGATACCATTTTTGTTAAGTTCTAAAGAAACGCCATTCACGTTAAGTTCTAAGAGATAGGAATTAATGCAGATAAAAGGAAAATGATAATATGGACATCATGCAGAAATCGCCACTATACATTGTTTACACACACACACACACACACAGAGAGACGAAGAGAAAGCATGGAAAAAGAGGGCGAACGAGCAAAAAAGAGAGTACAAAACAAGGAAAGAGGGAATTAAAAATGGAGCAACACATAGTAAATTAAATTTTCACGCTTATGAATACACAGTCTCTGTCTCTCTCTTCCTGGACCCTTCTTTCTCTGTCCTGTATTTTTCTCCCTGTGTGGGATAAAACTTTTTCAGTAGCAATCGCGAGCATCATTTACAACGTTTAATTCCTAGAAGAAAATACTTGGAAAGTCGCTCATGGAATCGTCCCAAAGACTGTGCCTATGAGAGTCTGACAAGCTCACCACTTAGCTACACAGACCATAACAAATATGTTGTTAAATCAGCCATTAAAGTCAATACCCTCGGCGGTTTATTTATATTTTATTTCAGAATTATGTTTTAAGAAAGTAAATCCCACTTGCTAGCGGCACTTATTTGCCAATCCCAACCGGTAAGAATAAAAAGAAATTTATTAGAAATTCTTGGGGATTTAAATATGGCATCGAGAGCACTAATTGCCAGATGCCTAGCGTGGCGTATTGCTAGGATGCTGGCTCACGAAATAAAAAACTTGGATTCGATCCCCGGCGAGCGGGCGAAATCTTTTCTTCAATTAAGCTTATTTTCTTCTTCTTAAAGTTCTAGTTTAATATTAATAATTCCTTTCTTGCATTTTCAAGATTGTTTTTAAAAGTGCAGTTTTTGTAAAACAGTTTAAGACTTTTTCTTCTTGTATTAAAATATATTTTTCTAATTTCAAATTTATTATTGATCATTCCTTTCTTCTGTTTGTTGTAGATTATATAAAATTAGTGACCATGGGCTATTATAGTTTTGGCAAGGTAAGGTTCGGTTATGTATCTTTACAATTTCGTTTCTTTGTTCCAAAATATATTTCTTATTTATTTGTGCGAGCCTCGCCTTATCTAACCTCCGCTAAAAATGCAACTGGGGGGGGGGGTCAGTGCAGGCCTCGGTTAGCGGTTGGCATACGCAAGAGTGCTATATTGTGTATGTCCACCGCTAACCGGGGGCTACTCCCCATGAGGCTCGCATCACCCAGTTCCCAAGCGGACGCACCGTTCTCCCATGTACACCTCGCGGACCAGACCTGGTTTATGTATATTCATTCTAGCTTTCAGTAGTCTCTATTTTTATGCCAAAGCAATTATTAATAACAAATATGAACATATAAAATACATTTTGAAAGAAAAATATTGTCCCTGCCGAGTTTCGAACCCGGGATTTTTTTTAGTAAGAAAGCGTCTTACCGCTGCAAAAAGCTCGAACCTGGCAAATACTAGTTTGATTGTTGTATTTACAGTGGATTGCGTCGGACCTGTCACTATGACGTAGCAAGCACTATGACTTCCAAACTTTTTACTATTGTCATCCTAAGCTTTTGAGTGCAAACCGTAAAAATTTGTATGATGCCTTTCTGGTTAGTGGGCCATCGATTCCGCGGAAAATTGCGCTTCTGCCAGATTATCACCTCGGTAGTGTTCCTAGGTGGTGGTAAGCCTCTGGTATGAATGTTTGTGTCTGTGATTTTAACTTAATTCTAAGAATATGAGTTTATACAGGTTAAAATGTATATATCAAATGGAGCAAGTAAAGGCCGTTTATGGTGATGAACGTTTCAAAAAAGTTCTAGATCGTTGGTTAAGGATCGGAAAGCCAAGGGATTGATTCCAGCGGTCGACTATTCTGAGGTTTTCCAAGATTTTCCTCACCCATGTCAGGCAAACACTGTGATGGAACCTATAAATAGGCCATAGGATCCTATCTTCCAATACACTCTCCCAACCCTATCCCGGCTTGATCTTCATATGCCTAAAGGCCTTAAAATAATTTTAAACAAATTCTTCCAGGATCCTTTTACCCCACCCTATCCGGGCGAGTGTTATGCTTAAACAATATAAATCAATTCACAAATTACGTAAATCATACCCTGTAGATTCGAATAGACGAATATAGTATACTGGGTTTCAAGAATACCAAGGTGGCCCCGCTCATTCTTCATTGTTAATTCTTGGTGGTAGAGCGTTGGCGTAGTATTCGGGAGGTCGTGAGTTCGATCCTAGTGGCGGACCATCATGACTAAGATTGTTTATCCTCAGTCACACGAAGCAAATTTCGTGATTGTACCTCTGGCAGACACATACCCCAATCCTTTCCCCTTCCATATCACGGCCTAAGTCTTAGATACCTAAAGGTCATAAATAAAATTCACATGCATTGCCAATTCAAAGTACTTAATGTTAATTACAGGACTTTTAAATGAAATCCAATTATAATATACCATGCTAGAAGAAGCTCACAAATAGGAGCAGAAATATTATTTGAAAAAAATATTTATAAACTTTGTTATTTGAAAAATAATTTAAAATATATTAAAAAATAGACAATGGACATTTCCGGTAGTATTTTTTATTACAATAAAAAATTCTTCTATTAAAGCAGACTACAGAAAACATTTTCTTTTCTTTCTGTGATGATTTTATCAAGAGTTATAAAGACTTGCTTCAAAAGTGTCTCAGCCATGCGCTTAATCTGGCGCCGCCATGTTATGACGTAATCAGTCTTCCGACTGCTTGTCATTGACATACAGATGGTATTTGATTTATTAGTATTGTTAAAAAGAGATCGCAAAAATGGATCGAAAGATATAGTATAATTGGTGAATAGCGTTTCTGTATGCCTTAACACGTCATTTAGTTCGTTTTATTCATTTAAATTGATTTTTACTTTTAATACTTTTTAAGATATTGATATAATTTGGCAGCTTCAACACTAATTTATATCAGCTCTTTTTTTCGTTTTCATGATTAAATAATAAGATATCTTCTAATAATGCTCTTTAGAACTTTTATATTTAAAAATAATTACCTCTTTTTTTCTGTAAAAAATGTGGGTTTTTACATCCGACAATAGTATACTTTTTTAATGAATGCTAGTGACGTATTTTTCAAGAACTTAAAAGCACATAAATTAATAGTGTTCGTTACTGCCATCTGTTAATAATTTAACGTACTTGTAGCCCGTGAATATAATGAATAGTTTTAATATGTCATTGTATAAAATAATAATAAAAGCATTTAAGAAACAAAAACGTAAATTGAAACTTTTATATTGAAGTTACTCTTGCGTTTCGTGTAGTAAAATAAAACACGGCCATTGATAGGATTCGAACAGCCTTAGGTGAATGTATAAAGAATTAAAAGTTGCATGCGCTAACCAACTGAGCAAAATTTACAAGATATCAATAGTTGCACGAACGAGCGATAAGAAGAACATTGCAAGTTAAGACTGCTCCCTGTCTATATCTTGAGCAATTTCTGTTATTAAGAACATGTTTTGGTGTTTTAACTTATTGAAGTGTGTTTTGCAGATTTGTACATTAATTATTCGTTAAGTGATGATGTGAATGTTCTATCTCTTTCTCGTTTTTTCGTCTTCAAACTTCTGAATAAGGAACGTAACATAGGGAGGAGCATATAGCTTCGGAAATAATACGGACTGATTACGTAAACCAATCAGAGGATGATTTTCGTTGTATGACGTAAGAGATAAAATTCTCAGTATTTCATGCTATATTTCTACGTAACGGAAAACCGTAGCGCTGAAATTTCAAAAACATCATATTTTATTTAATCCGATGTACACAAACAAATTGTAAAATATATAAGGACTTGGAAAAAGGAAATGTCCATTGTGTTCGCCAGTTTTCAACTCATTAACCCAATTTTCTTTAACAAATGAATTTATCAGGATTCGAACTCGCGACCCTAGGCACGAGAGACCGACAAGATCAGACTATTTTTTTAATATCTCAACATTTACTTCGGCGTTACAAGCAAACTACACTGAAGAAATAAACTATACCCACTTCATATTAGAAAATCAACTAAACTTTCGTAGAGCACCATGTGAAAAAAACATTAATTTCTTCCCCTTCTTTCTAAACTAGTACAAAACCAATCCTTACTTTGCTTATCTACTTATAAAAAGGTGCGATCAGATCCTGTTACAGTTCAGCTATAGGTTTTAAAAATTAGCAAAACGTGCCTTCCGGTAATTACACTCTAAAATTCGATGATGACCTAACAGATAAGCTGTGCACCTTGCGGGGTATTTTTAATTCTCAAGAGTTAAAATGAATCCCAATGTATGTCCAACAAGCCGCACAAAAGACAAGACTGTCTTTTGTTTAGTTGCGGGGAGATATTTAAAATCCGAATAACGTATCAAAGAACTCACTATTATCAATTTTGTGGAATTTCTACAAATTGTAGCTATCATACTTACAAGAACCTTCCAAATTTCACTTATTTTGTCACACTTCTGTATTTTGTGTTATATAGTTTCAACCTGATTGCAACCTTCACAAATTTCAGACACCTCAAAACCTACGTAGATGTTTTATCTTTGCACAAGTTAAATATATATCATGAACTATCAGGTACCAGGTAGCCCGCTGCCGCTTAGTTAATTTTAAATGATTAATATTGATCCAAACTTGGGCCTAATTACATTCAGGTAATTTTGGGATACATCGTATCGTAAGTTCAAGAGGTCTCAAATTATACTGTAAATACTTGTATAATTGTTTGACCGACAACTCCTGTAAATCTGCATTACGTGCCAGAGCATAAGCAATTTCAATCAAAATGATAGTACAATATTAATTTTCCCTAATTCAGGAGGAATATTAATTGGCAGAACCCAAGGGACAGCAAAATCACATTGGTAATACCTAAAATAAATCCCCGACATTGAATTTTCATAAAGGGTCAGAATTTGCATAAGGCGGTGCAAAAACAAACTTCTCGCCTGTAACTAAACAACAATAAGCTGAATTCCCCCTTCGTCCCGAGAGAGTATCAAAGTAGAGTACACCACCCTAAACGCTTGTTGGTGCCACAAGAAATAAAAGCAGACTTTGAACCTTTTTGATAAACCATCGAGGGGGTAACAAAAATTGTGTTCTATATCAAATACACGAGAGCATAAACGAATGTAAAAAATCCCTTCTTGCGATAAAAATTAATTTTCGTTTCTTATTATGGTGCAAAAAGAAACACACTTTCTGGTATACATGCTGATAAGTCTTATTGATGATCTCATCACGATCCTGATCTCATCACGATCCTGATCCCACGAGATCCCTAAAATCCGTAACCTGCTGCCCGTTTTGAAATAGTAGTCATAAGCATTATCTTTCTGTGGCGTCAGACTCATAATCTGCATCTTGTCCGGATTGAGCTTTGCTCCCGTTCGTTGTGCAAAAGTCTCAAGTGCGCATTGTATCCCTGGTAACTCCTGCGGGGTTTGTAAATAAACCATCACGTCGTCCAAGTACGATTGGATCGTTAGGGATAAGGTTCGCTGTGACCCTTGTTTCAAAATCCGATCAACCTGGAAATTAACGGCGCCACCGCCAGACTTTAAATAAGTGGGCTCAGAGCATCCTCTTGGGGAAGGTACTTACTGCGTACAATAAAACAAAACGTGGTCTGCTGATGTGTTTTTACTGCCAGTTTCCACATTCTATAATATACCTTTAGTAATTGGGTTATCTGGACCGAAAACCTTTAAAATTGAAAAAAATCCTGTAAGTAGTCAAAAGATACCCTGTCGAAATCCGTCTCAAAATTGACGCTGTGAATCCCATATTGGATCATTCGGTACTACGCTGTATAAAATCTCGAATATTAGTTAAGGCCAAGAACATGGATAGAGCCGCCCCGGTCCCATATTGCTGCGGATGCAGAAGATGAGATACCACTTTTTGAATTCTCTGGAATAGGCAATACAATTTTCGTCTGTATCCACGAGCTATATTGGTAGTAAGTTCTTTACATGCGACCTCTTTCCCACTTTGGGAATAAGTACCAAAATTCCTTCTAATGATTCGATCGAAATGTGTCCCCCCCCAATTCTAAATTTGTTAAACATGGCCTCGAAAAAAGGAAGGAAAATGTCACTGAACGCCTGGTAAAATTCATAAGGAATGGAGTCAATTCCCGCACTTTTCCTTTAATTCCCTTTTTGACATGGATTTGAATACTTTGACATGGAAAATAAGGTATGTATTTTGTAATGAGATCGCAGATCCGCAGAAGATAACTAGTTTACAATAAATACTGTGTTATCATAATCAGAATAAAGAAATCTCGTTGGTCTGATGGATATCGTGTCGGCTTCTCGTGCCTAGGGTCGTGAGTTCGAATCCTGATAAATTCATGTGCAAACGAAAATTGGGTTAAAGTGTTGAAAACTGGCGAACACAATTGTCTATTTTTTAAATATATTTTTAAATATTTTTCAAAGTTTATAAAGAATATTTTTTCAAATATCATTTCTGCTCCTATTTGTGAGTTTCTTCTAACATGATATATTATAATTGGATTTAATTAGAGGTCAAGTAATTAACAATACGTACTTTGAATTGGCAATGCATGTGAATTTTATTTATGAACTTTAGGCATCTAAGACTTACGCCGTGATATGGAAGGGGAAAGGATTGGGGTATGTGTCGACCAGAGACGATGTTGAAGGTGCCATCACGAAATTTGCTTCGTGTGACTAAGGATAAACAATCTTAGTCAGGATGGTCCGCCGCTAGGATCGAACTCACGACCTCCCGAATGCTACGCCGACGCTCTACCACCAAGGATTAACAATGAAGAATGAGCGGGGGCACCTTAGTATTCTTGACTCCCCCGGGATAGGGTGGGGTAAAAGGATCCTGGAAGGATTTGTTTAAAATTATTTTAAGGCCTTTAGGCATACGAGGATCAAGTCAGGCTGGAGCTGGGAGAGTGTGTTGGAAGATAGACTGCCAGGGACTATTTATAGGTACCATCACAGCGTTTGCCTGGTATGGGTGAGGAAACCTCTCAACCTCAGTTAGAATGGTCGATCGCTGGAATCTGTCCCAGGACATTCCATATGCTAACCAGCGCTCTAGAACTTTTTTTGAAACGTTCATCACCATCAATGGCCTTTACTTGCTCCATTTGATATATACCTTTTAACCTCTATAGACTCATATTCTTAGAATTAAGTTAAAATCACATACACAAACATTCATGCCAGAGGCGTACCACCACCTAGGAACACTCCCGAGGTGATAATCTGGTAGATAATTTTCCGCGGAATCGATGGCCCACTAACCAAAAAGGCATCATACATTTTTTTACGACCTGCACTCGAAAGTTGAAGATGAAAATAGTATAAGGTTTGGAAGTCATAGTGCCTGCGACGTCATAGTGACAGGCTCCGACGCCATCGACTATAAATAAAACGACCAAACCAGTATGTGCGAGGTACTAACTTGGTGCAGCTGTAAGACGTTGGTTTATTAAATAAAAACCCTGGTATGAATCCCGGCAGGGGCAATATTTTTCTTCTTTTTTTTTCTTTCAAAATATATTTGTATATATTCACATTTATTATTAATAATTGATTTGGCATATAAATAGAGGCAACTGAAAGCTAGGATATATATACATAAACCAGATCTGGCCCGTGAGGTGTGCAAGGGAGCGCGATGCGTCGGAAAGGAGCTGAGTGGAGTGAGCCTAAGGGGGTCTCATCCCCCTATTAGCGTTGGCCATACGCAATGCAGCACTTCTGGGTATGTCTACCGCTAACCGAGAATTGCACACCGCCCCCTCCCTCTGCCCGAGTTGCATTTTTAATTGCATCCTGGATTAGCGGAGGTTAATTAAGGCCAGGTTCGCACAAATAGATAGAAATGTATTTTGAAAGTAAGAAACGAAAGTTTAAGATACATAACCGAACCTGAGCTTACCTATCCTTCCCTAACCCATGGTCACTAATTTTGTATAATCGACGACAAATGGAAGAAAGGAATTATTAATAATAAATTTGAAATTAGAAAACATATTTTAAGACAATAAATAGAAAAATGTTAACTTTTTATTTTTACAAAAAATTCACTTTTGAAAACATTCTTGAAATACAAGAAAGGAATTATTAATAAATTAAAACTTTAAAAAATATATTTTTTAAAAAAAAGGACAAAAAATCTCGCCCGTCCGCCGGGGATCAATCTCGTAATTTTTGTTTCGTTAACCAGTGTTCTACCAATACGCCACACTAGGCTGTTGGCAATTGGTACTCTCTGTGCTGTATTTAAATCCCCAACCCTTTTCATCACCCACTTCTGCCAAATGTACTTCAGACGAAGAATTACAAGCCCTGTAATTCCCTTAAAATACTGGGAAGAAACGTCGAAGCTAGGGAGCCTAAGAAATTAGAAAAATGTGCTCTAGATCCTGCTATTGGTTTGATGTCAAAAGTTAAGGCTACTGAGAAACAGCGAAAGTATTCAAAGTGGAGACACACGGGCTAAACAAAAATGTTTTTCTTGCAACTCCACTTCTCACGTTGCTAGGTTCTGTGATAAAAAGAAAGACTTTAAGGATAAACAATCATGTTACACAAAAAAAGAAAAGGGAAAGAAAGATGTCCGAAAAAATTCCCCAGCGAGCACTTACTTTCAGTGAATTTAAGAGGACTCAAAGTACAATGTTACCTAGATTCAGGGTCTAATGTAGGATTGGTTGAGGAGTCACTGTGTAAAGTATTAGAATAACGAGGCGTGAGAAGGTTTCGTGATAACAAAATCTCGCTAGCCACGGGGCAAGTTCACGCTAAAGGTAAAATTAGCTTCTTTATTTATGTAAGGGGAAGACGCGTTAGAACTACCATGTATGTGCTCCCGGGTTTGCTGCATAGTTTGGTACTGGCCAGAGATTTTATTAGCCGCGCCAAAATTGCAATCAGATTGCACCTAAATGGATGGAAATATGTGGGCGAGAACGAGGTCCATCAGTTTGAAGAGGGGCAAGAAGATAGATGTAGGCAACAAAAATTTTCACAGAGTTCTAGTAGCAGAAATTCAAGGGCAAATTACCTAAAAATAATAAAAGTATTTCGAAGAAAAAGACCCAGTTCACGTCGAAGAGAAAGGTGTCCAGAAAACCGTGCAGGATGGTGAGAGTAAAGGTACAACGCATATTACACTTATCCTGTATTAATGTGTCCTACAAACTTGAAAGCTCATAGGGTGTAGCCGTTTCCCTCTTTGTATACGATGATGTTCAAATTATCCAGAAATTAGTCTTTCTTGATTGAAATTAGGTTGTTCGGATTTAATTTCTTAAATGAAACCTTTTCTAGGAGCATAATTGTTTAAATTGAACTTATTAATGTCAAGAGCGCTGACTGAATTACTTTTGTTTGTTATATCTGTACCATTGAAGATTATTTTAAAATATATTGTAAATTACATGGTATGGAAAGACAGTGTTTAATGCTTTAAAGTTGAAAAGAAAATTAAAATTTTTACTTGAAAAGTATCTCCCTCAACTAACTCCCTCAACGCTTTTTTACTATGATTCGAGGATCTATGATCTCGATATCCGGAACTCAACTGAGTTCTTCTGCTGTAAAACTATTTAAAAATTATTAAAATTAGACCTTGTTGTCTTTTGATCCATCATATCTAAATCTTCAATATCAGCATATGCGTCACTTTTTATCCGCTAAATCTAAACGATAAAACTCATTCTCAGATAAAAACCTGCAAAATCGTATATTTCTTTGTTTATTTCTGGAAATTGAACATAACAAGCTTTCCAACCGGAGTACTCAGTTATTTCCTTGTTTAAGATTCTCTGATTGAGGCTTTGTTGTTGCTAGAAGATAACTGTTGCTCCATTTTGCTCAATTGCTCAGGTATCAAAAATATTTAGTAGATATGTCGTATGACTTGAAGAATTACGCGCTTTGTAATAGTTCCATCCTGGTCAAGTAAACGTATCTCAATTTTCTACCAAAAGTGTTCCTTACAAATTTACGTAAAACAAACGTATATAAATTTTGGACCTATCTCTCTGTTGGACCATAATTTAATTTCTCTCTAGAACAAAACAGCTTTGATGTTGTTACTATCGATACTTACATATCATTATAAGAGATAATAACCAAGTTTTACAGATGTCTAATTTCATAGCCTGTGTAAGCTTATTCCACTGGAAAATTGAGAGATCTTCCAAGGATTACTCTTTAATGGTGACGTCAAGTCAGCGGCCATTGTTCACAGAGTACAGAGGTAATAGAAGTAGAGTTTGATTGACTTCTGCAAAAGAGCACATGTGACATTCTTTTCAAAAAAGTAATGTTTTACATGAAATTTAAACTCCATGGGTAGACTGCTACACAAAAAACAGTGCGGTCGTGCTTCGTTTCAGTAAAAACTGCTATGTAATTACATGGTTGATTCTTTCAAGAAATAAGAACAAATCATTCGTTCAAGTATGAAAAAATGATTTCCAGTGGAATTGGTAAAATATCTAACATACTGTCCTTCAAGACTTGCTGGCCTACAAAATATAAGATGAGTATTTCGATGTAGTCTGCAAACAAACCACAAGTAGAAATTGTGGCCTTCTAAATTTGCAAATTTAGACATTTCAAGTGTGAAGACAGATGTCCAGGTTATGTGGTTGTACGAGAGTTTGTTCATAGACTGGTAAATCATACGTTCGCACTTGCACTTGGTCCACCGCCATAGTTTTCTCAAATGTCTGCATGTTCTGCTGGACAATTTGCAATCAATCAAAATAAACGTGATGCTATAGGAACACTGCAACGTTACGTTTCGGGCAATTCCTTTTATGATGACATATCACATTGGCTATCTACCATCCTAGATGACTGTGCATCTTACATTGGTGAATAAGCTACATTACAATATGCATAGAGACAAAACTTCGACATATTTTCATCAACGAAAAAATAATACAATGGTAAGTTATTGAAGACATAATGTGTTGTATGGCAGTTTTCATTCTTATGTTCTCAGAACGAAACATATTATTTGTGCTGTCATAGTTATTATTGTTAATATGTATATTCTGTAGATATGTAAACATTGTAATACAGTACTAAATAATACATGAGGCACTCAGAAGACAAATTGACTAACTCCTTTTATACACAAATTGATAAATCAGGCTGTAAAATTTTTATTTGTTGTGAAACAATTGTTCAGTAAACTTTTTTTTCTTTCTTTGTATTTATTTTTGATGATGGAAAATATTAAACTATGAAGTTAGTCATTTTACGCACTGAAAAATATGGATTTTTCCTAACAGGTTTCAAACTAGCACAGAATATTACAAAGTGTGGCGTTAGTCAACAAACAAAATGGTGTTCGTCAGTTTGCTTCTGAGCGCCTCATTTTTCCTTTAATGTGTAGACACCTTTTTACCTTGTAATCAAAATAATAATCTGCAAAAAGGACACATGTTACAAAATATTTTATTTTATTCTAACCTAGGAAATGGTTATTGTTAGAAAATAATGTTATATTTTAGTCACTGTTAGTGTTAGTTTAGCGTGCAAGTAACGACAGTTTCCAGTATTTCGGCTTCATCTAATTATTCAGTTTTTCTTCAGTATCACAAAAATTAAAATTTTTAATTTGTGCCCGTTTTGGACACGTTAATTCAATTTATATCAATTATAATTATCGTATTTTATGTCCATATATCATAGTGTACTATTTATCATTAAACAATATGATTAGTGTCATTATACTCAATAGACATATAAACATACATGCACACTGAACGAACAATTCTCGTACATAAATGTAAAGATAAATTAAGGTTTACAGAGAAAGAGGGAATATATAAAACATGTGGTAAAACCAGACTTCATTTCTCTTTATAGGTCTACACATCCACAACCTCAAACTTTACAAATTCCTTAAACCCTTATATTTTGTTCCTAAAGTAATTCGTACTTAAAGTAGTAGTCTTCTCATGTCATCCATTTGTTACATTTCCTTCCCTAAGCCTGTGTGTCAGGAACTACAAGGAAACACAACAATATGTTAGCATTTTTTTTACAATTTATGAATATACTACTGCATTTCAGCGGACAGTTATGTGCGATAATTTTGTTTACTTGCCCACTGGTTCCTGTCCAACTGTTCGTTCTCTCTCTTGAACTTCTTCTCGGAACATTATTAATATTTTATAACGTCACGAAAAAGAATAGAATATGAGGAACGTTTAAAGAGTACGTAAAAAGTCTTTCAAGCAACAGTTTCTATCTGGTCTATAAAATTAGATATGTATCTTCGTTTATTAGGAAAAGAAAGTTATACATTATCTGTTTCTAATGTTTCTGATTTGTTGCTTTATAATTTAATTCTCTGCAGACTTTGCATGTAACATATAGTCCACATGCTTGTTAGTTCTTCCAAAATTCCAAGTACTATAAACATTACGTAGCAAACCTTTCCAAGCATTAGTTTCTACACTTGTCTTCATAAAAGTGTCTTGTTGATTCTTTGTTGCAGACAAAAATATTTAT
The DNA here is from genome assembly GCA_022664845.1 of Lepisma saccharinum. Taxonomy (NCBI): domain Eukaryota; kingdom Metazoa; phylum Arthropoda; class Insecta; order Zygentoma; family Lepismatidae; genus Lepisma; species Lepisma saccharinum. Next base: position 74,794 of record JAGDQP010002017.1, on the reverse strand, counting down.
TACGGATTTCTGATAATGGTATTTGAAACTGACTGAAAAAGGAAAATAATAAAATATTTTCCAGTTCTATCCTACAATGAAATAATGCTGAAATATCAGTAACCTTTATGCTGAAACTGAATGTAGCGTTACTTATTTTCGTATTGAAAAATAAATATTTTACTTTAAAGATCCTTAAGAACTTAATATTCCTTCTAGACATCTACAATCTACAGTCACCTCTACATAACACATTAGATACTCGATCTATGAAATTAGACAAATGCAGATGGAAAACGGTACAGAGTGATGTAATAACCATTACCTTACTGATCTTGCAGACTACATCTCGCTCTAACTAATCCCCCTCAATTACATTGATAACAACGGTCAGTTCTGATCACGCACGACGCAAAATTGCATAAGTTCTTATATTACGTTTACGAAAAAGGAAAGCATATTGAAACGTAAACAAGAAAATATTATAAAAAAATAAATTATTAAAAGTGTCTTTGGCCGAGCTCTAAATAACGTCTTAACCATTTCTTATCTCATAGGAATTGTTCTTTTACAATTTTCTTTCTCCTTGCAATTATCCCTATTTTTTCCATTCAGCAAAAGCATTGTCCTATATGAACAACTTCTGCTCCTGCATTATCTGAACTACTAATTCATTTTTTCTTCTGTATATTCTCTCTAATGATCTCATTTAGCTTATTTCATCCTTCGTTTCTTCTTTTATACATACTCTTCTTCCTATAATTCTTTCACACACATTTCCAATATTTAATAACCATTATTTTTTATTTGTTTGTTTTGGGCTGATTTTGACATCCTTAGTAAGTACGGGAAATAAAATTTTGGTTAAAGTTGGCTGCAAACCACCCACCGTTATGTTAGAGCCTGGGACTATGCACACCAAAAGCGAGCGCGCTAATACATTCACCTTACTAAGTTCCCTGACCTTCTGATCTTTCGTTATATAATAGTATATTCCACTATGATATTTTAAATCTTCATCTCTGGAATGTAGCGAATTATCAAATACATCTATTGATAAAGGATATATTCAAACAGCTAAATTTCTACCAGATATATCTGTATCAGTAACTTACTGCATAACATTAAACTCTATATTACTACTTCAAATTCTATATTCTGATCCCCCTAATCAGACATCCTTACAATTTGATGGTACACCTTTGAGCTGGTACACTCATATACATACTGTGTATAATAGAACTGAACTACAAAGAAAAAGTCTTAAAATCAAACATACTGATGGGGCAGAAAAAAAATATGTATTTTTTTCTTCCATCATGATTAGAGTGTGAAAGTATGCTCGCATGAAAATTTTTGACACTCAATCTCAATTACTTTGGGAGATATCGATTATATAAATGTGTAAAACTGCCTGTGGAGCGGGATTAAAAATGTAAAAATACCCTATGTTCTTAAATTACTGAAAGAATTGTTAGTCAAATATATAGTAATTGTACTTGATGGAAGACGCTACCTGCTGGAGGGTATATTCTTCATGGCCAACTTGAATTTCGATTGAATTTCTTAAATGGAGAAAGGATGTCCTTTTGGTCTAGAGTTTCATTCATGCCCATTCTGCCTAATTCCCGTTCTGCCTAAAAGACCCTCCAGCACTTTATTACTTCAGTGACTTTATTACTTCAGTGACTTCAGCAATACTTCAATATGACAGACTCCAAATTAAGAATATATCCTCAAGCAGGTAGTGCCTTTCACCAAGTACCTATTACTACGTATTTGCCTAACATTTCTTTCAGTAATTTAAGAACATAGGGTATTGTCACACTTTTTAATCCCTTTCCCCAGGCAGCTTTTTTTTTTACTTTTGAAAAAAAAAACTTCGGTAAACATTATTTTTATATGGGCCAGTCTAGTAACTTTAACACGTCACGATTCGTTTTTAGCTGTTAAAATCCACACCCATACCCCTTCCGGGACTCGAACCCGGGACATTCGAGCCGATGGCCTACCTCCGCAGACCGCTCGGCCACCCGGCCGAAAGTTTGCTTTTATATCATCGATTTATCTCAATTTTTGCGCTCTAGTGGTTATTTTTGTTTTTCATGCGAACATATTTTGGAATTCTAACCATGACGCAAGAAATAATACATAATACTTTTCTGTCCCATCAGTATGTTTGATTGTTAGTTTATAGTATAACAGAACAACTAAGCTGAATTTATTTCTGAACTAAACCTAATGTTGATAACTGGAGTTTTCGTCAGCTCTTCATTTCCAATTTAGAAAATAAATGAGAGATGTGGTGCCGAAAAAATTGGTTAGTTTATTCCATCGTTTATGTAGTCCGTGGTTTTTGTAATCCGCCGCTTTGGTAATCCACCGATTTTTTGCATTCCGTCGGCGTAAGGAAATTAAATTATTGAATCGCAGGGATCCAAATTTATTAGACCATTCTATTAATCACTCCACGTTCGGAATTTATCAAAAGCACGGTTTCTAGGATAAACAATTATTTGTCAAATTGGTACTGAAGGAACATACTTTGTAGAATGCTCTACGGCGGCTTCTCTCCCCCCTTATTTAATTCTTCATCTCCGTAAATACCAATATATTTGTAGCGGTTTTTCATTAAAATTAAAAAAGTAAAATATATCAGAACTTATAAGTTATATTTGAAGATGTAAGTTTGTAACAGTTATCAGAAATATTATTTTAAAAGTTAGGTTTGCTTCAAAATAACTAACAAAATTACGAGGTAAATATTACCTGACGAAATTAGGCCATTTTCTCTTCTATTTCCAGTAAATATTGGCATTATTTTTCTCTTCTGCTTTCTTAAAATATTGTTGAAAAATAGTCTTTCTAACCTTATAGCCAAAAGTTCCAATTGCAGTGAATATCTTTGAGATGTGGCAACCTTGGTAATAAAACAGTTCATTGGTAAAGTCTTGTTTTCTCCTCCGCCTTCATAACCAACGCAGATGATGGTGCTGGTGTTCGTGTATGAAGGAACGTGATGGCTCAATGTGGGGCTAATTCTTGGTTTACGGCAACCTCCTATAATGAAGAGAATGATACGCTTTGACTCCCACCTCCACATGCAGTTTCCAGTGACAGTTGGCAATCGTTACAGACTTTCTGCCATGGCATTTGCTTCAATGCGGGAAACAACAAAGAAACATGGTTGCCATCTATGAAAAGTATATATAAAAATGCAAAATAACTTTTACTTTTGTACATTAGAATCCAATTGTTTGGAGGCTGTTATTGAAACAAAGTCCAGTAAATGTCAAATTTCGTTCACGGCCGACAACTGATTCGTAAGTTCAAGGGGGAAAAGGACAGTTCGGCAGGTACGTAAATAAAACTCTGGTTTCTCGCAGAAAACATAATGATTTTATCCAGCTAAACCAACGAAGAGACACTAAGTTAAGTAACTTACGTAGCATGACGTTTGATGTACAGCCACTTACCAAAATAAGTGGAGGTTGTAGTGCTATGAAATATTAGTTCTTTTGCCCAGGATAATTGCTTCACTTTGCGCCTAATAGTTAGACAACCTACGTGACAACACAAATATGCGCCAAAAACATGGCATGCCAGGATATTCCTCCACTTGGAGTAAGAAAGATTTGACTTGTTCAGCATCATGTAGCGAACCACGAGATAGATGGGAAAATTCAATCTTGTCTTCTTCAAACACACACACAGCGAATGAGAGAGAAAGAGAGAGCATGGAAGAACACGGGGAAAGAGTGAAAAAAGTGGGGAGAAAACAAGGAAAGATGGGAAGGAATATGGCGCAAGACTTGGAAATAAATGAAATTTTAACACTTATGAATACACAGTCTCCGTCTTTCTCCCTCTGAACCCTTCTCTCTCTCTGTCTTGTGTTTTTCTACCTTTACGGAATAAATCTCTTTCAGTAGCAATTGCAAACATCATTTACAGCACTTAATTCCTAAAATGTTTGGAAATCCGCTCGTGGAATCGAACCAAAGACCTTGCGAATAAGAGTTTCACAAGCTTACCACTTAGCTACACAGACCATAACAAATGTGTTGTTAAATCAGCCATTGAAATCTCTACTCTCAACTATTTAGTTATATACATCCTAGCTTTCAGTACCTACTCTCCACGTTCCCATGGATACTAATTTAAGATAATCTACAAAAACTGCAAGAAAGCAATTATTAATAATAAATATGAAAATATCAACATATAATTTGAAAGAAAGAAAGAAGAAGAAATTGTTGCTTCCACGCCGGGAATTGAACCTGTTTTTTCTTTTTAATTTAATAACATAACGTCCTACCAATACGCCAAACTGTCAACTTAAAATGTTTCGCTTGTAAGTGTTCTTTACGTTTAAGGAGTTGTTTTTCCACTTCCATAGCATTGCTATCCTCCATCTTGTGCTTAGCGACAGGAAGTGTGCATTGTCAAAACAGGAGTTAATCGCGTGTGCAATAAAAACATACCGTACCTGACTTAACTAGCCTCCAAATGTGTTTGTTGACTAATTTTATTAAATTTCCTAATGCGTTTATATATATATAAAGAGAAAAGTTATTTTCATTAAGAAAAAAGTCAAACAAAATTACACCAGGATTCGATCCCGGTTCTTTGGATTAGTTTTTCGACATGCTACCAATACCCTGAATTGGGAACTGGAAGCACCTGCTTTAAGCAACATTTACTTTTAAGAAGTAGTGCACATGCACGAGAATGACACAGCCTCGTGCGGTTTTCCTGTCGCTAGTTGCAAGTATCCTCCTGTTTCTAGTCACAAGTAATGAGGGTTCCCGATTGGCCTTCTGCCAGCAAATACAATAGGGTCTACACAAGGTGAACTTTTTAATTAACAATATGCCCTGATTTCCTACACCCCGCGTCAATACTATATCTATGTATACCCCATATTAGTAGGAACGGGGAGTGAAAGGGAATCAGGGATGTTTTAATTAAAATGTTCACTTTGTGTAGACCATATCGGATTTGCTGGTAGGGCCCAATCAGGAACCAGATAACTGTCTTGTTGAAAGTTGTGTTGCTTATGTAGCAGCTTTTTTGTTTATTTAGAACCATTCGCTCTCCTCCGCAGCACAAGGGAAGCTCAGATAGAAACAGCACGGTGCACACTCTTTCGTAGGCGCAGAGCTGCTTGAACTATAAGTAATACTGAGAAGGGTTTGTCCGGTAGCTCGTGGCTTAGTCTGGTGATCGATCTGTTGGAAAACTGATCCATAGGTCCCGTGATCGAATCTTGGCAGAATAGTTTTTATTTTTTTCTAATCGTTTACTTGAAGTCCTAAAAGTACTATTCTCTGTATGTAAATCCACGTAAAGCCACGTGTTGGCTAGATGTCATGTGATGACAGTAAGTATCACGGAAAGAGTACTGGTTGGTAGCTCCCAACGTGGTATGTTGGTAGGACGTTGGGTTACGAAATAAAAAATCCGGGTTTAATTTCCGGTTTGGGGTGGGGACGAATTTTATTTTTTTTAATATTTTCATAAGTTCAAAGAGCCTATAATGGTAAGACGGTGAAAAGAGCTTTGGATGAAATCGTGATAAGAAAAATACTACCATATTCTGCATCGACAATAATGGTTCTCCACCACATTTCAGTTCAGAAGATGCTAACCTAACCTCAAAATATATTAAAGTGTGTGTTTGGTAGTTTAGCGAAATCTCGGTCAAATTTACACCTACGATGACCAGGCACATACTCACAATTTTATTTTGGGAGGGGTCCAAAAGCTTCCGGAAGGGTCCAAGATGTGTCGGGGCATGAAATGTAAATTAAATATATATAATTACGCTTCAAATTACACTATTTTCCCATCAAATTCTGAGTTTTTTTTGGGGACAGACCCCCGGGGCCAACCCTCTAAATACGTCCCTGAGGATGACGTTCCTCTTAATGGACGATTTTTTTCAAGCTCTACATGATGGTAATTGTTTCATTTAAATTGGCATCAAATTCAATTTTTAGAGAGGTTAGACAATTTGATAATTGATTTTAGAAAGAAACAAAGACAACAGTTGGCTCGATAAAATATATGTAATGTATTTTTAATGGTTTTATAACCATGAATTTTTTCAGATGTTTTAAAGTGGTAGAACATAACAAAAAAAAAGGAAACGTTGCCGGGCTTCTTACGTAAAACATGCACTGTCAGTACAAGTTCGAATGTGTTGTTTGTCAAGTCGACTAGTCAAGACGTTGGCTTCTTAAATTAAAGGTCCCCGAGTTTGAGTCCCGCCCGGGATAAACTTTTTCTTCCTTTTTATTTCAACATGTTTTTATCTGTTCATATTTATCATTTATAATTGCTAGGATGTATACAAATAACTGATTGCTACTGAAAGCTAGGGTGTATCTGGAAGCACACCCAGATCGCATGGGGCTCGTTCTCATATACAGTCACTTTACAAATTCTTCAATTTGCGCGCTCTATGAGTTTCTTCTTAATTATCCATGAACAACGTTTCTTTTTACTTTTACTTTTTAGTACGAATTGTTTAAGAAAAGGATGTCTTTAAAAAGTTCTTTTTATTACGATTGTCTCTACTGTGCTAATGAACAGCACATTGATTGGGATAAGATTAATATAAAATTAATGCTATGCATACCAAATAACAGGCGGAAGAGAATGTTAACAGCACTTTTGCGTATGCCCACCCCTAACCGAAGGCTGGGTACCGTAAGTTAATTTTTTCACTCCCGACAGCCTTTGTGAGTCCCTTCCAAAGATTATTCCTATGCTCCTGACACATTCGGGAAAAACTGGATTTCTGCAATTTTACTGTTGTTGAAACGAATTTCTCGTCCCTGAAAATAATAATAATAATAATTATTATTATTATTATTTTGATGGACGGGTTTTGGGTCATTGTTGGGTTTTGAAAGATTCCGACAAGGAACCGACGATATTGGAAAAATTTATTATTGGAAAATAATTTGAAATAAAATTTGAAAGCAATTTAGAAAATTGTGTTTAAACTCATGAATCCTTTAAAAAATAAAATGGGTTCATCAGTGTTTGAACTTGTGACCCCAGGCGTGAGAGATAAACATGATAACCACTGTACTGTGCCTTCAATAAGTTTTATCATGGAAAATCATATTTTTAATAAAATAAATTAATAAAATGAATGTCATGTATACTACTTCAATTTGCAATGCAATATCACTGCATTACCTTAGCTGTTTGTATTGTGGGATTCGTAGCGTTATTCGTAAAAGCGTGATAAATTAAAGCAATTTACATTTTAGTACGGTATTTCGAACTCTTGGAAGAAAACTTGAATATTTTTTACTGTTACTAAACGTCATAGTAACTTGAATGTGATAGTTATCACTTGTTATTTTGCTTCTTAAATGCTTTTGTACATTAAAGCTGAATTCAACCAATAAAACTATTATGCGAAAATAAGGTGACCAGACGTCTAGGGTTTTTCGATAAAGTCACATATCTCAACTCTTTATCCAGCCTTGTTTTTGAGGTTTCATTCGGGATGCTGATTTGTTCCTGACTTCCCGAAACGTTTCTGGGAATTTAAATGAGCGAGAGGAGGCAATAATTTTATTAAATATTACAGAAGCGAAGTAATAAAATATATGTTATTTATGTTAGATCTAGCACAAAGATAGTACTTGATCGTTCGTATGGGAATTATTATTATTTATACTTATTTATTTGTGCTTGTTCAAAATAAATTAATTTGTCAAAATTTTATTTTTAAACATTTCGGATTCAAGAAAGTACCAACACTTTATTGCTGGATGACCACTATGTCTTTTCGGTTCGGTTCGATTGAGGTGCGGAAAATCTGGTCTCCTGTTGAGACATATATACTGAAAGCGAAGATAAAAATACACGTATGCCTGTCCCAACGCCCAGTCGCTCAGGCTCATTGCCACAGTTTTCTTTTCAAGGACAATGATTCCTTCAGGATTGTCAGTTTCGGGGGATGTGTAAGTGGAATTTTGGACGGTTTCTATCGATTTTTGACCGCAACAATTTTAAAGTTGCGGGGTGTTCCCGAGATTGGAGGTGGCAATCCCAGAGGGAAGGAGGGATCTAGCGGAATAACTCCTCAGGGGGCACACTGAATATTTTTGTTTACCCGCTCATACTTGTAGCGGGTTTCGTACTGATCATTAAGTTTTCAGAAACTTTCATGGTCAATAATGATAGGGTCTAACAATTTTATTTTAGGAATTATCTTTAGACAGTTACACCATATCCTTTAAGAGAAGATTTTAGAAGTCAAAATAGCTATAGATAATGCATTGAAATGTATAATATACTGTAACCCATTGCCTGGAACAAGCATGAGACATTTGCTTTGGTTTCGAAGGCTTTTCTGATGGATGTTTTCATGTTTAACGTTTATAGTACGGAACAAGGACAAAATGTCCCTACCTTTAAAAAAAAAATTATGTTGAAATATTAAAAAAAAAAAAGATGAAAACCAAAATACGGAAGTCGTTTCCAAACACGAAGAAGTCAAGGAGACGATATGGGATCTGCCCCTTTCCACAAAATTCTCTTCTCATTGATGTATGTTTTGCCTGATTATGATCGGTGTTCTGTCCGAAAGCAGGTTCTGACCGGAAGGTATTCAGGAAAGGTGAAACGATAGTGGTTTGCAATTGCCTCCCATCGGATGCAGATTCATAAGTTACTAAGAATAGAACCTTCAGTTTAAGGTGAACTTGAAACCTCTTCTAGCCCAGCGAGAATCGAACCTGGGATCAGGGGTGTGCTGGAGGGAGCCGCATGGGCTGCGCGAACCCTTTCTTAAATTGCTATATTTGTTCCGAGCCCTTTGATAAATAGTTATATTTCTCCAAGACCTTCTTAAAATTATTTGAAGCAAGCATCTGCCCAGGATCCCTTACTTATAAGGCAGCGATCTTTACCTACCACTCTCTCACAGGGAACAACTATGAGTAAAGTAGAAACTAAAATAATATCTCGAGAAATTAAAATAATATCCTACATTTTGCAGCTTGTGATGCGCCTGCATTTCGTATTAAACTTGCAAAATTGAAATAATGATTCAAAGCATATTGTAACGTGTCTATGTCGGTGTACCCACGGAGCCTGGTTGCATGTATGTCTACTATACTCTGTCACTATTTACATTTCGTGTATTACAAAAGTAGATTGAATGCAATTTTAATCCATCAGTAAAAAGATCGTAATACTTGCTTTCCGTACTCAGAAGATGGATAACAGATTCATGTCTGTTTTACTATTACTGATTATGGTAATATTTTCTTAGCATCCTTACAGTAATAATTTGAATACATCAAATTAATTTACTGACGCACTAAACACGCACATTCACACATACATAAACGTCAGCGATTTATTATTTGCTCGGATTGCACAATTCGTTTGTTACCAATACATTTTTCACGCAGCCAATCAAAATTCTTGTAGCCTGTGATAAATTAAAACTCAAGTTCCTTTTTCTTAGAGATCAATAGTATCTGGCGTGTTCATTCTATCTGTGCGAATTGTTATAAACTCTAGTTTAGTTGTGTTGTAATTATTAGAACATTATATTTGTAAAAGGTTTATGCAACAGTTCCATGGTTTTTCCACAGTCACACATGACAAATGCCGGGATGGTGCTTTCAATATAAGCCCTGGCCGACAACTTCCAAAACCTTTCCACTTCTCTAACCCGGCCTAGCCTTATATGTCTAAAGGCCGTAAATAAAATTCAATTCAGAATCAAAGCATAATTAGGTCGGTGTTGGTGACCCGGCCTACCCGGTACATAGGTGATCCGGTCTAAAAATTGACACGCTCTAAGAACTTAATGAGCTACAGTTTCGTACTTTTCGTGTTCCGGTGCTAACATGTCTGGTCCCGATCACTCTTCAAATGCAAGGAAATAATCAAATACTCTACTTTGTCCTCCATATGAACTGTGAAGAGACCTAAATCGGGTTTTCCGGGTCCCAAGCATAGACCCGGTCCAAAACTTGACGTACTGTGTTATAAGCACGATCATTCTAGTGTTGATTGGTGAGCAAAAATATGACGCCAAACAACTCTCGGAACACTTGGGGCCGATTGCAAGGACGAGGTTTAGACTTAGTCTAATACAGGTTTAGGTTGAGACATTAATTTAGAATTTAATTTGAATTTTATATATAACTTTAACCACCTACGGCTCTGCCCGGGATAGGGGAGAAGAAAGGATTCTGGAATTTGTCGGCCAGGGCAATTGTTGAAAGTGACTTCCCGATACTTGCCTGGTGTGACTGAGGAAAAAAAACTAAAAAAAAAGTAAACAGTCAGGATAGGCTGCCGCTGGGATTAAAACCACGACCTCCCGAATGCTACACCAACGCTCAATCACTGAACTAAAGCGGCTGGGTATCATGAGAATGTAGTCCGAATAGAGGTGGGCATACGCAAAAGTGCTAATAACATTCTCTTCTACCTGTTTTTTGGTACACATAACATTCATTTTATCTTTATCTTATCACAATTTCTGTGCTGTTAATTTACACGGTCGAGACAGTCATAATAAAAAACATCCTTTATGTACACAATTTGTAATAAAAAGTAAAAAAAAAATAATTTTGTTCATGAATGATTAAAAAGAAACTCACGAGGCGAGCAAATTGAAAAATTTATACAGTGCCTGAATATGACAGCGTGCCCCATGCGATCTGCGTTTGCATTCAGATACATCCTAGCTTTCAGTAGCAATCAGTTATTTATATACATCCTAGCAACTATTAAATAATAAATATGAACATATAAAAATATATTTTGAGATAACAAAATTGTTGTTCCGGGCTGGACTCGATTCTGGGACGTTTCACTTAAGACACCGACGTTTTGACCATTCGTCCACGAAGGCGACCTGGCAAACTGAGCTTTTGAACTTGTGTTTGCAGTGCATACGTTACGTTAGAAACCCGGCCACGTGTCTTATTTTTTGGTTATGTTCTACCACTTTGAAACATCTGAAAGAGTTCATTGTTAAAGGACCACCAAAAATATATTAGATATATTTTCTCGAGCCAACTGTTGTCTTAGTTTTTTCTCAATTCAAATTTCAAATCCTCTAACCTCACTAAAAATTTGAATTCGACACCTACTTAAATGAATCAATTACCATCGTGTAGAGCTTGAAAAAATCTTATATTTAAAAAAAAGAAGGTTATCGTAGGTTGAAATCCGACCGAGATATCGCTAAATTGCCAAAAACACACTTTTATTTTTTTTAAAGTTAGTTTAGCATTTTCTTGAGCTGAAATTTGGTGGTGGAAAGCCATCATTTTTGATGCTGAATATAATAGTATTATTTTATAACCATTCCTTCAAAGGCACTTTTCACCATCTTACCGTGCTAGCCCTTTTTATTTTAATTTATTTTTCAAATAACATGGGTTCCTTGTCGGAATCTTTCAAAACCCGTTATCGGCCCTCCCGTCGCCGACCAAATGGTGACGTTGCCTGATTTGCTTTTGGGATGGTGGCTAAGACGATAGACGACTACCATCTGTTGGTCAGGTCGTCTATAGATTGGTTTTTACTTTAAAAGAAAATACGATCAAACAATCAATGTTCCGTTTCAGATCAAATGCTTTTATGGAAGCGGGGGCCTGAGCCATAGATGAATAAAGGCCATAAATAAAATTTAAACTTGAAATGTAACCGGGGGTAAATCGCTGGGTTTAGCGATTTTCGTTGCAGTCCTAATAACACATTTGTTATGGTCTGTGTATCTAAGTGGTCAGTTCGAGTAAGTCCTTTGAGCTAGAAGGATGTACGTCAAAAGTAGCGAGTGGAGTATATTGTTTATTCGCTTGTTTTTTCAGTGGTATGGGGTAGGAGAAATACATTTTGTATAGTGATTATAAGATATCCGAAATGATTATATAGAAATATGACAATAAATTACAACAACGCAACGATGAGAAGAAACACAGTGTATATTGATTTGCATAATTTACCAGCAAAGCCGTCCATAGAACAACTTCAAATTAATGTGTGGGAACAGTGGAAAATTTATCCGATACATATTTTAGCATTTGAGTGACCACCATCATCTAAAGAAATAGTATATTAAGGTAACTACTGCAGAATTGATAGACCAACTATTGAGTGACAGTAATGGAAAGTTAAACAACCATGTGAACAATCAAGTAATTCCACTTGAAGTAGGTAAGGAAATTTTGGAACAAACCGCCATTAGTGTCGGTGTTATACCTTCTGAAGTGACCCAAGTATAGGAATTTTTGGAACAGTTTGGATCCGTTTCACATTGTGTGCGGGTTAATCATAATCAGACATTGCCTTATGCTGTTTATAGTGGCAAAAGATTGGCATTTCTTTCAGAATTTAAACATGTTATTTCAAGATACGCCATAATTAGAGGTCACCGTGTACAAATCTTCATCAATGGTCAACCACCTAGTAATGTGACAGAAAATAGTTCTCCTAGAGAAAAAAAAGTTAGTTTTAAGGTTAATGAACATCCCCTATTCACGGTAGAGAACTTTCCAAAATTTGGAGCTGAATGTGGTTTGAAACAGGATGTAACTTTAAACGAAAAACATATTATTCATTTGAGTCGGCGAGCTGTTGATTCTTTGGATAACCCTGAACGCACAAAAACTGATCCAGTTGTAAGCAGCGAAGAGGATCCTCAGGCGGCGCAGGCGCATTCGCAGTGCACAGGTGAGTTAGACGAAGTCAACATCGAGAGTCAGTCAGTAGAACAAGAATCAATCATTTCTTCTGTAATTAGTGTTAAGCCAGCAGGTAGAATAACTTTTGAGGCAACTCCTCTCAGTGATAATGTGTGTTTAAATCATGATGAGGAAGAAGACAAAAAGGGGGAAATTAAAAGTGATTTTCCCCCAGTTGCTCCCAAACAATGGTAAGAGGAGTATTTGAGACGGCCTGTGATTTGTTTCAACCTATTGCCATGGTGTTGGAGGTTAAGTTACGAGTGGTGTAAAAATCCTTTCGCCCCCCACGGTAGTAGTGAACTCAAAGGTTTTTGTTTACAGCCAGTGTGCAAAGTGTGGATTGTGTGAAGTGCAAAGGGCCTTCACAGTCTAACTCGATTAATTGTGACCTTCACACATCTCCAAAAAGCAAAAGAGTAAGACGAAGTCGACGTCTCTAGCATGTCACCAAGTCAGAGATGATCAAAGTTACTTATTCAAATGAGAGTAGGCCAGGCCTTTCAAATGATTCACAAGAGAGTTTGTAAATTATAATGAACAGATTTGTTGCTTCTATTTTGGTAAGTTTATGGTAAGACATAGTAAGTATTTCTTGGTTTCTGCACAATATCTTATTTATTATATAAAAGTGTTTGTTGGTGCAGCTGATACAAAAGACAATGACGAAATTTACTTTTATTTTTGTTTTTGCGTTTTGGCTTGTATGTATGCAGACCTTTAAGGTCAGTACTTACAATAACGCTAGAGCTAGTAATTATAGTAAGATTGCAATCCTCCATCTATTTATAATTCAAGAAAATTGGGATATTATTGCTCTACAGGAAGTGACAAGCTATGACATTCAGTTTGCAAATTACGAAGCAATTAGAAACATTAATAGTGAGACATCTATGGGTGTACTGTATTTGTGAGAAGTTATATTCCCTATAGTAAAGTACTTATGTATGACTCAGGCAGAATTATTGCTTTGCAAGTAAAAATATACACCTAGTATGTGTGTATTTACCTTCATGCACTCATGCTAAGCAAATAAGATAAAACAAGATTGCAAATGGGTTTAGTTTGGAACTTCAACGTAGAAACAGTAACAATATGATTCTTACGGGTGATTTCAATACAACACTCACGGCAGAGGACTGTTCTACCGGTTAAATTACAAGTTTAGAACTTAATAATTTATTTAAGAATTTTCAAATGTTAAATTTGTGGACGAATAAATATATGTCAAAAGATGGGGCAACTTATTTTTATAATCAGGGTTGGTCACGAATTGACGTTCAAATTTATACACTTGCTATGCACTCCAATTTTTGTGACATTAGGGTAGGGATATTCGGATAACCGATGTTTAGTCGCTCAATACAGGTGGGAAGTGGGTAAACATCTGGTTAAGTCATCTTATTGGAAGCTGAACGCTATTCATCTACACAATACTGATTATAACCTATTAGTTGAAAATATAATTAATAATTACACAGTGAGTAAATGGGAAATGTCTCACCCTAGCAAAGTGTGGTTTAAAAAACTTTAAAATTTGAGTCTATCAATTTTCAAAAATGGCTACTCGAGACCAAAAGTTCAGTTGGCATACCTGTATGACATGTTAATAAGATTTAATCGATTCGTTCCTACTGAACATGACAAACTTATTAACGTTTAAAATTACAGGCTACAATTTGATTGGCTCACAAAAAGTTGTATTCATATATTGTTTTGAGAAGTAATTTACAAAAGTTTGGGGTGAATGAAACTCCGAAGCAAATACATGCTATAAAAAACGTAAATTAGCAAAGACACAGTTTATTAATAATTTTGTCAATACTGCAGGGGAAACTTTTATGGGTGCGGATATTTATACCCTTATGAGATTGCATTATTAAGCTTTGTTTACAAAGTAATCTTTTGTTAGAAACAACTACATTACAAAACAAGATTAATGGTATGTATTAACAGATTCAAAAAGTCAACAACTGGATGCATAGCTTACCGTAGCAGAAGTCATTAGTGCTATGTATCTCTTTACTCTACAGCTGCATCGGGCCCGGACGGGATCACCCAAATCTTTTATCAACGTTTTAGGGATTCTTTAGCTCCTAACTTAGTCGAAGTTTTCAATTCTTTCCTTAGTTGTACACCCAGAATCTAATTACTAGGTATATTATTGCCTAAACAGTCGTAGTCGTATATTTAGTACGTAGTTCTTCTAAATTTCTACACTCCTCAATGCTGATTACAATATTTTAAATCGAATTATAATGAAAGAATTGAGCCATTTATGACTAAACTAAAACAGGGATTGCTGGGGCAAGACCCATGCATGTGTCCCTTGCATACTTGCGGGTTAGTTTACATGCACTTTAAAAAACATAGTGGATGATTTTAGGGTTTACCTCGGCCATGCGTCTTCATTTTTTGATGCCATAAACTGGACATATTTACAATCTACATTACAAGAATTAGATTTTCCAGACAATATTAGATCTCTTTTATTTCGATGTTATAATAATAGAAAAAGAGCTTACAAATCAATAAAAGACTTATGATACCTTTTTTCAGTACAACAAGGAATCTGTCAAGGTGATGCACTTTCATGTTTTATGTTTTCTATTACTTTGATGCCTTATATACACAATATTACACATAATTTAATAGGAATTAAGCTTACTTGTGTTAAATCGAATGTAATTAATTACTTGGACAATACGTTGTATGTTATTTTTAACATACATGAAATGGAATGGATTCAGAATTACATAGTAATATAAGATAATGATGTCAACAAATTCAATTCTGTTTCAGTGTAAACAATATTCTTGCAGTTGCGTTCCTCGCCAGTCCACCCAGCCCTTCAGTTCTAAATTTACTCGAGTACTTCGGAAATCACGAGTATTTTATGCTTACAAATTACGGAAGCAGAAAGACAATAAATTATGGCATGTTGTCTAGAAGCTAGGCGCTAGTCAATTTGATCCTACATTTCAATGACTCCAATGTTGTTCATTTTTCACGAATCAAAAAGTTCAAGCAAAGAAAGCTATTGAGCGATTGTTTACTTTTAGGGTAAAGTCTCTCATCGGGCACTAAAATATATCTAATACGTACCAGCCTTCCATTAGATAATATGGTGTAAATAACCAAAACTCCAAATTAATACACAATATAAAATAACTATGCATAAAATGTATTCACAACAACTACTATAAATCATAGTGAAAGTTTCAATCGAAATTCTATTATTTGCAAGAGACAATATCCTGTGCCAAGGAAAGAGTCAGTAACTTAAAATTACCACATCGGCTTTTTCGTTTATTGCTGTTATATAACTTAAATAGCTTCCTTTACTTTGGATGCTCGTCACGGAAGGTGCAAAACGATCTAATTCTCGTTTTCCGCCATAAATTGTAGTTTAAGTAGTATGCACTTACGAGTCTGTTACTTCTATTGTCTACTTATAACTTTATGACTTTATAATATTTGCATATTCAAACATAATTTGTAATATTAACTTTAGGGTTTGTTAATAATTTTGAAAATTTGTGATACGCATCTAAGCGAATGACGACCTCGAAACGGTAGCATGTCGTGGTTCATTGAACAGATTGGTTCGGAGTCCTCTTTACCAAAACTGTAACTACCGTCCTTATAACCTTGCTAGCCCTTTAAGAATGTTATTAACAATACAGTAAATAAATAGGAGAAAGACCAACACTATGGGTCCCAAATAGGCAAGCTGCACTCATTTCTCACATATTTTAAACTCATGTAAATATTTGTGGAAATTAAATCTTCATCGCATTTAAGTCTTTTTCAGAAATGATGTATGACAATGTCTGATATTTTTACCTTCTAACAAATATTAATGTATTTTAGAACGAATTCCATATATTTCTATATTAATAAATATTAATAAATTCCTACACCTGAAAGTCATTCTTTTCTTATTTGTAAGCAGAAAACTTAGTTCATATCATTTAATTTAAATTACTATTTTATTGTTACAATCCATCGCCAGGGGCCTGGAGTGAACACTTTGTCCAAACATGTCGAATGGAAAGGTCAGATGATACGACTTGAAGAAGTCAGTAATTACCTTTTACATTTTCTTGAAGAAATGGATCAACAAAATATATGCGATTTACTATGAGTCAGTCCAAAAATTTCTAGCATCGCGATTAATATCAAGGAAATTGAAATTAAAAATATACAGAACGGTTATTCTGCCGGTAATTCTTTACGGTTGCGAAAGTTGGAGTACGACCGTAGCAGATGAACATAAATTGCGTGTATTTGAAAATAAGGTTTTGAGAAAGATATATGGGCCAAAACGGGACGAGATGACTGGAGAGTGGAGGAGACTGCATAATGAAGAACTCCACGGACTGTACGATTCACCAGATGTTGTAAAAATAATGAAATCGAGACGACTAAGGTGGGCAGGGCATGTAGCTCGGATGGGGGAAAAACGAAGATTATATTCAATCCTGGTTGGAAGGCCCGATGGAAAGAGGCCATTGGGAAGACCGAGACGTCGTTGGGAGGACAATATTAGAAGAGATCTTCGAGAAGTAGGTGTTCGTGATGAAAACTGGCTTGATACTGCCCAGGATAGAATCCAATGGCGAACGTTTGTTACTGCGGCGATGAACTTGCGAGTTCCATAAGCCATAGAGTTAGTTAGACAGTACAATAAGTAACTTTCATTCCGCTTGTATAAACTATGCTAATGAAGAAAATATTAAAATGGCAACTTTGCTCCCCCTTCTCCTAATCACATACTAACTACTAACTAACTAACTAACTCTATGACTTATGGAACTCGCAAGTTCATCGCTGCAGTAACAAACGTTTGCCATTGGATTCTAAATCACATACAGAGTTTGGAAATCCTAAATCATCCAAGTTTCGAATTAAGTTAATAATGAATTCACGTCATTAGAATTATTTTCCAGTTGCATTTCCTATTTTAGATCAAATTCCCTATTCTCCATGAACTTTGTGAAGATTCACTTTGTAATTCCAGCATGAGAAATCCACAAGCATAAGAATTTTACATCTAATAATACGTCACCTTAATATACTAAAATGGAATATTTACTTTAATATATGTTGCTTACTTACCCTAAATTAAATACTTTAATAGGACAAGTATAAAAATCTCCTCTGAGCTCCATTCGCCAAACATAAACATGACTTATACCGATGCATAGGGTACTACTTCGAGTAAGTTTTGCGAAGCCGGTCCCGTTTATGTCATTTCTTGTCGAGTTATAACGTCATTTGTGACTATGCCCCCATTGCTTTAAACGCCTTTAGCTCCGAAACTTATAAGATTTCAGAGTTTCTTCAAAGGAACTTTCTTCTTATTTAGATTTAAATAATCACCCCCCGAAGCTTGTGCTATTATTTCATGGACACCCTGTATAAATAAGTGTTTCGTTTGTTCTTTGCAGGTTCAGCATGTCTAATGACAAAATAGTACTTCAAGAGTTAGTGTGTTTCCTTTGTTAAAATGCTTTATCTCTTACTGCGGAGAGAGAGAGAGAGAAGCTATGGCCTGCAGTGAGACAAAACTAGTTTAAGAAAAATATTAAGATTTCAATGTAGTGGTATAATGATGGTGTTTTACTGCTTGTATTTATTCTGATTCTACAACGGAAAGCAGTCTCTATTGAAGTCTTTTCTACCCAACTTTCTTTTGGATCAGAATTTCAAATTTCTGGTGATAGCACTGACCCCAAACCATATAGGTGGCCGAAACTTCCGTAATTGTAATTTACGCTTTAATACCATTCAAACGGTGTATAACACGTCAAAATCAGTGAAAGGGTTCAAAGGTTATGACTTTTTTTTAGCACAATCACAGAATTTTCACAAAAGATAGAAAAGGATGTGTGTTATTCTGTCTGTCTTTTTGCTTTAGCAAACAATGGTTAGTACCAGGGGTTTTGGGAGTCAAATGCGTGCCTCGTAGAGGCAAATTAATGTTTTTTTTAAAACATAGGAGTTGCCCTGTTTGAGATAAGGAGCCTAACAAGGTCCAAAATCGACCTTTTGTATGAAGACTATGAAGGTTTTTTTTTTTAATATGCAGCGTTACAAAACAAGTTATATCAGTACAAGAACCGCTCCCACCCACCCTGCCCAAATTAATACAGCCATGCAATACGAACGTAAATGACAGAGCTTTGTGAGAAAAGAAGAGCAAGCTTCGGGATTCGAACTCGCGTCGCCAGCTTTATGGACGAAAAAGGAAAAAAAGTATCGTGCCGCAGCGTGCACAGCCACGAAGATATCAGGTAGATAGGCTTCAAGCTAACTCTTACTTAAATAAACCAAAGTAAAAGTTATATAAAACTATTCTTCTTTCAGTTATAGTGTTCCGTGCATCTATGAGCTAATCTTCTATTGATTCCTGTTTTGTTAGATTCTATACATATCATAAACATGTATCATCTGTTAACATTTCAAAAACAGTACTTTACGTCCCAAGTGTGAATATCCGAAACTTCATCCCTGATAATTACAGACGTATCAACATCGCTGTATTATAATTTATT
Source organism: Lepisma saccharinum (assembly GCA_022664845.1). Taxonomy (NCBI): domain Eukaryota; kingdom Metazoa; phylum Arthropoda; class Insecta; order Zygentoma; family Lepismatidae; genus Lepisma; species Lepisma saccharinum. The sequence goes on along the minus strand of JAGDQP010002017.1, from coordinate 55,512 downwards.
TTATGGTCAATAAAAACAAAAGAATAGTTCTAATTACTTTTATTCACACATTTTTCACTACATCACGACTAGATATACAAACATTATTTTCTTTACAAAGATTAGTACTCTAAAACTCCATTAATATACTCATTGTATTAAAACCCGCGTAGTGCACTCATGTTGTTGCGAGATTGCTACATAGCTGAATTTCTGGACTTAAACTTTTTAAGAGCTGCTAAAGAGTGCGGTCAGATTATAACTGACTGAGTGCACACTTCCGAACAAGATATTTGTTTAAAAAAAATGCTGAAATCTAACTTAATTTTCCCATCGTAAACGGAGTACAGATGTGTATTCCAATTAGTCTACTGATATATTTTACTATTATCGGTTGACTGTGTACATCTTGATTTTTACTGTAACATTTGTTTTAGGTACATTAATTATAACATTGATAGTTTGATTGATATAGCAATTGGAGGCTTTAATTTCACGCAAAACGAATTTTGCACACACAAAAATAATGGTGCACATTGTGGCATATATATACCATACCCTTTAGATAGGAACGTTCAGAATTTGAAGAGAATATACGAAGCGAGTAACATATTTGTGTCTTTCAATATAAAGATAAAAGAGCTGCAACATAGAGGAAAAGGGAGATGCGGGAATGCTTTTTGAGGTAAAATAAGAGCTACCGAAAGTTAGCTTCCCCCATCATTTACTTCGGAGATCATCTACCTCCATTCTCTCTTTCTTCATGATTGAACACAAGATAACTGAACTCTTTCTCTCTTTTCCGTCTCTAGCTCTCCCACTCTCTGAGCATTTCCTGTAAAAGGAAAGGGTAGGGTTCACTCGGCTTATCAAGAGAAACGAACGCTTCCTTTCATCCTCCTCCCTCTCACTTCTGTCTACACAATTTACTTGATCTAAAGTTTGATAAGAAAACTGACCACACATCACTTCCTACCTACTACCATCATCAACAGTACCACATTAACTGACCTTCGAAAAGTTTTACAGTAGCAAGCAAGGCTCCACAATAAAACTTTCTCCTCTAATGTTGAAAAACACGGGATTAAAGATCTTTACGGGGAATAAACGACCATCACCCTCATTTGGATGTTGAAGGGTAATCTACGCATCTTTCTGCTTGCTCTTTTATACTGTTGGGAAGTTTTAAGAAAAGGTGAAATAGTACTTCGTAAGTCCGTTTAATCTTTTTATATTGGTAGGGGTAAAATATAGTTTTGTTGAAACTTTATCAACACAAAATGTTCACCTCACATTTGATTTAAACATGCTTCTGCAAACAATGTTTTTTTTTTTTATATATATATTTGTTCAATATATTTCTACGATTTTCCTTCATTATATGCTGTACAGATATGCACGTTCGGAAGCCGTCAACACTCATCGACACTCATCGAGTGAAAACTGTGAGATCAGTAGTCTTTCCATAGTCAAATGAGAAAATTATGGGGAAAGTTTCTTTGACTCGAGCCAAAAGACAACCTACAAGGTAATAGGAATGCATACAATGAAATATGATTACTCAGTATGCAATTTGAGATCCGATTTAACTTACAGTGTCCTCTGGCGAGTGAGTGATTATTGTTAACACCCTAAACGAGATGCTGAACTTCTAGGTTCTTACAGCCATTTTAAATCCACTGCTGGATGAAGGTCTTCCCCAAATTCTCCACGAATCAACATTAGTTGTTACCTATATCTACGTATGGAAGTACTAAAAAACGCTTGATTTCATCTACTCAGAATTTGAAGTCTGTAAGCCATTTATGTTCTTACTTTTCGCTGGGAATCCAAAATAAAACACTTGTCTCCCATCTTCCTTCGACTCTTCTAGCCATGTGAGCGGCTCCTCACTAGTCTCTCTTCTTCTCAGCCTTTATCTGAGACCGAGTCTACTCATTTGTCTTCCTGTCTCTTCTAGTTAATGCTAGCACGCATTTCTTTGTTGCGCTTTGTGTAACTCTTTATCTTTGAGTCCGCTTCACATCAATGTCTTCGTTCTGGAGCAGGCCCTTATGATCGCTTTAAATGTCAAAAGGTGATGAGAAAGCAGGAATATGGCAGACAGAGTCACTAGAGAAAAACACAATATTTCTTGATGTAAGAACAAGTGAATAATAATGATTTTGAAAATCTACATAATACAAGGTACACGGAGATTTGCGATAAAATCAAATTAATACAAGATTTACTTGTATTAATACTTATGATAAATTAATACTTATGAAGATTTTCAATACTTTATTGAAAGAAGAAAACAATAATTTCTGTTTCCTGCAATAACTACTGAAATAAACTAAGCAAAATTTAAATACAAATTTAAAACAAGCTAAATCTTATAGACAAAGGTTATTTAATAGAACATATGTCTTTTCTACTTTTATGATTGATGAGAATGTTCACAATACCCGACGCCAAGTTTTCATATTTATATTACGTATTTAATTTATTCCTGTATTGTTTGTAGTTCTTTTGCATTTGAAGCGAACAGAATTACATAACCACCGAATAAAATGTGATTTTTTTTTTTTTACGTTTTTAGTTTTTTAGTATTCTAAAGCAAAGTAAAATATTTTGTAAATCAAAGTATTATAAATATGGTTGTAAAGTGTTATTATTAATACATTTTCGAATTATGTATTTATTTTCAATGCTGCACAAAAGCTGCAGTGCACAGGAATTGAATAATATAATTTAATGATTTTCTAATATGTTTAAAACCCAATTTTCAAATAGTTTGTTTTAAATAAATGTATCTAAAATACATTCTTAAGAGTCACGTAGAAGAATCATTTGAGGAAAGACACGGTATTATGGGAAGACTTATAAGCAAACATAATATGAGAACTAGCAAATCTAAGAAATTTACAAAGCACGCTTAAAGACTGGCAACATTCCCTCATTACGAGGAATCACGAGAAGGACTTAGTTCAAGTAGCACAAAAGATCATTATTGAGTTTAATGTTGTGGATATTGTCCCTTTTGAGACTTTGAAATTAAATGTTGAAATATACTTTCATGTTTCAATTCCTAACATGTATCATAATGGCTCATTTCTTTGTATCATTAAGTTTTCTGGTGTATGTGTGGTCAATAAAGTCAAAAGCTGTGGTGGATAATGTACTTGATCAAAACATTATTGATTAAAAGGCATACTGGTTTAGACTAAGGGACCCTGGTGTGATTGTAGGCGCGGAAAATGTCTTCGAAGCATAAACAAGTACTGCAAAGTGTCATGTAGAAGAGTAGTTTATAATCATAAGTTCATTGTTCATAGAGTAGATGATTTTCAATCTAATTCCTGCCAATATTAGAGCCAACTTGCGAATTTGTAAGTACGTAATATACCCGGGCATTGTTGGCTTGCCAATGATTCATTTACGTGCTGGTAGTTCTTCGAAATGTGAGACAGTATGAAATAAAATGGATTGTTGGATGAATAAGTAGTATTAATATTAGTAGTAGTAGTAGTAGTATTAGTTTATAGCAATTGTATATATCTTTAAAGTTCGCTTTCTTGATATGGAACTCTGTTATTGCTGCGCGTCTCTCTCATATAACTTATTAGTTGAATCTCTCAGGGCGTGCGGTTTTGGGTTCTTTGCCGTCACTTTGAGTACGATTCAGGTAACTTATACAGATAACCATCCATGCCCCAAGTCTATTTTCGTGTGGGCTACAAAATATCTGTAGAGCTGTCAAATAATTATCAATCACTCCGGAGCTTTTCAGCTACCTGGAACGATTGATAAGTTCAACTCCAAGAGAAGAAAACGCTATATTTCAAAAGGTAGGTATATATTTAGAGAAAGTACATTAACATATCCTATACTATACATTCTCTGTCAAGTAGTCTTCATATAATTATATACATAAAAAATTACAATAACCATTTGTAAAGAATTAATTTACAAATCAAATAAGTTCTGTTAATTGTTACAGAATGATTTCTGATAATATAAAGTTTATATATTTCATCACTGTGCTCTTATTTCCAACTTTAATTACCGTGATAAAAACAAACCAACATGATTCACACTCTAAATCAGTCGTAGCACTGTGGCTACATCTATCGATCATCTCGAGAAACCTCTCAATATTATGTGTCCTGTGATACAATTACAGAATTACATATTCAACAACTTATAAACGCTTTGAAGACTCAATATTTTGTTGTTAAAGAATTAATAATAATAATAACAATAATACATAACACTGACACATTCAAATCATAAGTAATTGGTCCCATATCAAGTATAATTAATTCTGTGTCCAAGTAGAGCATTTCAAGCAATATAGGAATTAGACGCTCTACTTGGTTTCGTGTTATGCAATTGACGGGCAATGAGTATATAATATGTATTCAAAGCTTCCTTACATATGAATGTATAAATTGTCAGTTGTTCTTCAGTTTCCTTTGATTGTTTTAAGGTTATGTTAGAATTTCCTTAAGGTAGCGGTTATTAAACCTTCAATATCTTTCGAGATTTAGTATATTAGTCTCATACAGAAGAAATTTAGAACTTTTCTCTTTGTTTTTGAAATTCCTGGAATATCTTTAAAAATTAAAGAGTAGTCACAATTTCTATGTTGTTGTGTCTATTCCTCTAACAGAGATCTATTGGGCCGTGGTGGTTCAGTGGCACTTCTGGCGCGTGGGGTCGTCAGTTCTATCACAGTCAATGTGGCGTTTGTGTTATGGAAACACCTTGTGTGTGGGTTTTCTCGAGATCCTTACCCTTCTCCCCACTGTCTTAATTCCACCAATTCTCCCATCATCATCCATTAGGGCTGAGCCAAATTTGCCCAAAAATATTTTAAAATAAAATTCAAAATTCAGTTCTAATAGAGATATTTGCCACTGGTTTTCCATCCACATTTAACTGTTATATTCTAGTGTATATTTTCGATGATTTATTTGCCAGATGGTAAATATGGGGCTTCCATTTAAATATTTCTTCAACATGTGTGTGGTTCCAAGGCAACTGATTCTCTTTACATGAAATCCTTACTAAATTTCAAAATTTTATGCTTAGGTACCTGCATTTGCCACTTGATCAAGGAGGTCGATCAAAAACCAAGGGCGTTGGCAGGGAGGGGCAAGGGGGGCACTTCCCCCCCTTTTTGGATTTCAGAATTTATACCAAATACTATTCTATTTTCGTATAATTGATGTATGTTTTTATGCTTTTCACTGCATGCATTCCATAACAAACTATTTCGGATTCTCCTGTTACATTTCCTAAACTATAATTATTTCAATGTATATAATCACAAATACACAAATTTGTACCCACCAAACAAACTAAGTGAAAACATCGAAAGCAAAAACACAAATGCTATTATTGTACTATCCTAAGTTTTACTTCCTGTGAACGTACTCTCTTTTATGAAGTTGAAACAGTTCCTCTAAAAAGTCGATAAAAAAGAACTGTGTCTCTCTCTCTCTCGCTCGCTCGCTTTCATACGCCCGCATTTATATACAAACTTCAAAAAGCACGAGTAAGCCGATTGTAAGTTAGACATTCTTTAAAAATTGTTTTAATTTTTAAAAAATACCGAACAAATCAAGAAAAACACTGAAATTTTGAAAAGCAACTCATCTAGCATTAATATTAATGAAATAAACTATATCATTTTGAAACTAATTATTTTAGCCGAGATATTTGACTGTCACTAACTCAAGCCAGTATAGCCCAGGACTTCACATTTCCCATCAATAACAAATATTTTCAAATTATTGTTTATTTCATTTGATAGGTATTCTTAAGAGTTATCCAAACCATTTTCTAAAATAGCAATATTGATTGTGATTTTCCATTATTTTTTACTATATTTTTTAAAAAAATGAGCCTGATTACCAAAGGCTCTAAAAGCAAATCTGAATTAGAATTTTCGAAAGGTCTTTAGATAATTTTGGCTGAAGCCGAATATATGATGCTGGGAGAATGCAGAACAGAAAGTTTACCTAGCAAACCTTTTCTTCTTGCATATAAATTATCTTTTAATGTTTGTTAAAATATGCTATTTCTGTAATGTTCGACATCCAACTCAAGATCTGATAATAGTACCATTACTCGCCGTTTTAAATTTAACAGAATTATAGAAAGTCATCTATGTCTGATAATGTTAAGCAATCTCGGTTTATGTGACTTCAAATTGCCCAATATGCATTGATCACGCCACATTAATTTTTATTGTAATGAACAACGAGTTCTAACATGCCAGGCATTTGATGATCCTGACTATTGAAAGATGTAGGATGTTAGTGTCCGGAGTCACTGAGAAGTTACTTTTAAAAAATGTTGTACTCTGTTCTGACAAGGAAGGGTCATGATCCTTGTTTGCTGAGATCCTAACGGGACAATTTTGTTTGTATTTTAAGGGTTAGAAAAAGACGATTCCCAAATTTATAGCTGTCATTGTTCAGTTAGAACATAATTTTGTTATGTTAGTGAAAAAAAGACGAGAAAGTTTTTCACTAACTTTCCAATTGATTATTCACCTCAAATGTATTTTTATCGTTTATTCATGACCGATATATTATAAAATTATCTGGAAACATTCATATGTTGTTTATCATTATGAACACGAAGTATGAAAGGTTTGCAAACAATCAATTAAAGTGCGATTTAGGCATAAACTGTTTTCACAATGAGCACATTTCATGAAAGCTGACAACTGACAATTTTCTAACAATCCATCTTCAAAACAATACTCCAAATACGTGACGAATTCTTCTGGCTGATAATTAATATAAACACATGCGGAAAAGGTATATTTAATTATATTTTTAATCTGTCTGTCAACTTATAATGCACAAAGATTCAAGCCGAAGAAAATGATCTCTATGCCACACATTCACACCAAATTGTGTAAACGTTGTGTCGGTGATTAATCTTACCATATTCTCATAGAGTGTGAAAATGTAGGAATCTTCTGGTTGAACAATACCTGCACATTTTGGTAGAATTAGTTTTTAGTGAGTTCCACAAATTCAGAAGCAGTAGAGTTATAAAGGACATCATAATCTTTATTCGATGTCCACGAATCAACTAATAAAAGAACTCATATTCCTCCCTGCAAATCTGGCCATATAACATCAGCAAGGTCATTTTTGGATCTATTTACAGATTTTTCAGCATACGCTTTGATGCTAGGTAAATCAATTTTAAAATTGGCAGAAAAGTTTCCAGTAGATTCTGGAACAAGAACATACATATGCGGCAGTAATATTCTATCCATCGAAATAGTTGGCATTATCATGTAGGAGTGAGTAGTTGCATATACTGATCATACAGCCCCGTAATCAGTTTCCTTTCCTTTAGTTTCTAACGTACGTCCAGATCATAATTCTTTCTCAAATCTGCTTTGATCAGCATTAATTATTTGATCTGAAAGTAATTTGTTTTTCTGTAATGAGGTATTTAATTACATGAACAAATTCTGTAGCCGTTTTCTTTTATTTCGTTGTTAATTTGAACATATTTTTTGCTGATTTTGTGTGTAATTTTTCTAGAAACTATTTTATCTCTTATCTTAAACGCTTTTACTCACCACTTGGCGCTTTAGAATTCAAAATGTCATGCTCATCGTTTTTCCTTTTCACCTCCATAGTTAGCTAATGCATGTAGTTCGATCAGAAATAATTGCATTTTGAAGCCGAATTTAGAAAAAAACTTGTTTATTTCTATTTTCCAAATCCTTTTTATAATTTTGTAATGTTGGCTTGTGTTTAATTTGTCGTTTTTGCTTCGCCACAATGTTAAAATTTAAACGTTTCTTATCGTTTATTGCTAAACATAGTGGACACAATACCTCTGGTTTGTTCTGTGCAGATTTTATAGGCGTCAACTAAATATTCACCATCTTATTTTGTCTCTTTTTTCTGGCGACGAAAACTGAAATTATAGACTGCCGTTGTTTCTATCATCAGAATCAAGTAAAGATAAAATTGTTTTTTAATAGGTTGCTAGGTCCTCTTATCTCGTTTTCTATTAAAGCTTTGTTCTCCTCATTCCCACTATTATCTTCCGAATCCGATGCCTCTTCATAATTAATTAGAGTACCGATTTCGTCAACAATAATGTGTTCATCAATAAGTTCCATTTTTATTTGCTCAAATATCGTTACTTCCGTTTGCGTAGGATTTTCATTTGACGTGCCAAAATAATTTACCAACAACTGAACAACAACTACTTGCTTCATATTATAACAATTTATTATATAATTGTAAAAGATGCAAATTCAGTTTTCAGATTGTGATGGAGTTTTAAATCTAGGTGTCCCCATTAGATATCAACCATGAAACCTGAAAACAATATTAAAATAACAGAAATTAAGATTTTTTATTGTTATAAATATTATATCATATATTATAAAAACTAAAATTAAAAATCAATGATAAAAATCATTTGAAATGACTAATCACTTGCAAAATTAGTGAAAAATTATTTTCGTCTTTTGTTGAGACATTAGTCTGAAAAGGTCTATTTTTCGTATTTTTTACTTTACAAATTATATTCTAACTCGTGATATACCAGACAATGGCAGCTATAAATTTGAGAATCGTCTTTTTAATCCTCTCAAATGCAAACAAAATTGTCCCGTTAAGATCTCATCGAACAAGGATCGTGGCCCTCCATTGTGATTTCAGATTCCTTTAAGTCAATTTGAAAATTATGATGATTTCAATTTTATTTTGTGTTTGGAATTATTTTATAACATTGACCAAACTACTAGTAAGTTCTCCCCTAGAAAGTGGGAAGGAAATAACGTTCCGGAGAAATATCTGTATGTGGCTGGAAATTTCCACATTTCCGTAAATGACGAATTTGGTACACTACAAAAATTGACTGTGTTAATTAAATAGTTTTCGGTGATTCGTTAACACCACTTTTTTGTTAACACCGTTTGTTGTGTGATTTCGATCATTCAACACTATGATAGTGATATATTGTGTTGAATCAGCATTATAAGCACATCCATTGTGTTGAATCACCATATTATATTGTGTTGTTTTATCGCCCTGTAACACCAAAAAGTATAAACACATCCATTTCTTGTTGGGTATTTTCTTGTTCCATTACAAACGATAGTGCTACTAGAATCAGAAAACCCTAATTAACCAGAAAATGGTGTTTAATAAACTAGTACGCCCATAAATTAATTTTATCTTGTCTTAAGAAAATAGTAAATTGTATAGTCTAATGAACGTTCTGTAATCGTATGTAATAAATAAATAAGTGAGTATAACTTGCTCCTCTTCATGATTCAACTGTACATTTCGCCCATATCTGTGACAGTGACACACACACACACACACACACACACACACACACACATGTATATATATATATATACCCCCAGCGTCGTGAGGCCAATTGGGGAGCTACCTGAATAAAGAGGTAGCGATCAGAGTTGAGGGTTTCGGCTCTCCTCTCCCAACACGTCTGGTCAGCGTGGGAGCAGTAGACCACCTCCTCCCTCCAGGAGAGGCCTCATACTAGTGGATTGAATATGGCTGTGTATTATATATATATATATATATATATATATATATAATCTCTTAATTCTCTTACTGCTCCCATTGGGAAAATTCCTGGCTACACCCTTTCAACAAGATTGAGAGAACTTCTGTGATCGATTAAGAAACTTCTTATGTACGATGGAATCTCATGTTTATTCACCTGGTGTATAAAAGTCTGTGGCAGCAGCTTTTTTGGTTACACCATAATCGATGGAAAACCAAAAACTGTTATTAATATACAATGGTGTGCTCTGTTATTAACAATGTTACAATGGTGTTATTAATGTACATAGTATACATATACAATGCGTTCTTTGTTTCACATGTTATATTTCTGATCATTAAGTGATCACCCCTAAATATCCAATAAAACTGTATTGTGCAATTCGAATACTGCCTTAGCAAAGAAGTGTGGTGGAATTCGCCCCATTGCGATCGGCAATGTGTGGCGTCGTCTGACAGCAAAAAATATTTGTTTTAGAATTCGTGATTAAATTAACGCTTTTCTTTCCCCTCACCAAATATAACACAAAGAAAGGTGTGTGTGTTCCTTACGGTGCCGAGGCTGCTGTCCATGCTTCTCGCATATACTTTTCTTCTCATCATCTTGGTCCAAAGGCTATAGTAAAGATAGATTTTCGTAATGCCTTTAACGAGTTAAGTCGCGATCCCACGTTGAAGGTGATTCAAAAACATTTCCCGTTGATTTATCATTATGTTTTTTAATGTTATTGTCAACCAAGTGATCTCTTTCTGGGTGATGACATTATTTTACCTCAACGTGGAGTCAAACAGGGTGATCCCCTCGGTTCTGCTCTTTTTGCAATTACACTACAATCTATCGTCAATTCTATAACTACCTAATTGAATTTATGGTATTTGGATGATGGCACTATCGTGAACGATTTTAACCTAGTTCTCTCTACTTTACTAAAAGTTCGGAACATCATCAGAAATTGGCTTACATCTGAATTTTTCAAAGTGCGAAGTTGGTTATCTTAATGTTCAGCAAGACCAGTACGATGTTCTTTATTCAAGACTCATGGAAGTAGCCCCTCGAATACTAGTTATGACTTCTGCTTCAGCACATATGCTTCGATCCGCAATCTCCACCAATGCTCTTCGTAGTCTGTTGCTTGAGAAGATATCCAAACTAGAATTTTTCTTTTCTCGCCTCTCTTTGATTTCAGCACATTCAGCATTTTATTTACTTCGTGCTTCTTTTTACATCCTTCGTTTAATGTATTTTCTTTACGTTGTTCTCTTTCATGGCGGGAAAATACACTGTTACAGAGATATGATTGTGGTTTACAGGCTGGCCTCGAATCAATCCTCAACTGCTCTCTGAGTAATAGTACCTGGCTTCAGTCCACTTCGCCCGTTCATTCGGGTGGACATTTTATTCATCGGGCCACAGATTTGGCGATTCCGTCTTTCTTAGCGTCTTTGATGGCTCTCGATGTTTTGTTGATGCTATCATTCCTCCGGGTTATGACTTGATCCCGACGCGGCTATGCTTATTTCAGCTGAAGTACCTTCAGTGCTTGAACCATCTGGCTGTAGTCGTTCCGATGGTAAGAGACCTGACGGTATGACTCTAGTGTCTTGGAAAAGAGGAAGATCTTTATTATGGTATTTTAATTGTATTGATACGTTTTTCCTTTCGAATCTTCCTAATTCACCTTGGCGAGCTGGTGGTGCTGCTTCCCGTCGAGAGGTCGACAAAAAAAAAACAGAAATACAGTACCCTGTTAGATAAATTTATCTTCATTGCCATTGCAATCGAGTGAAGCAGTACTTGGAGCACCGAGAGCTCCAATTTCATTAAGGAAGTTGAACGAAGCATTGGGCTTGTTTCCGGCAATTCTCGCGCAACTGCTTCCTATTGCAACGTATTAGTATCGCTGTTCAGCGTGGTAATGTTTCTTCAGTTCTTGGAACACTGCCTCCGGGGAAAGAATTGGAGGAGATTTTTCTTCATTAAATGTTGTTTCCCTTATTGTTGTTTGTTTGTGTTTTTTTTTATTTTTGGTTGTTCCTTAAATCTAAACTATGTATTT
>JAGDQP010002017.1:0-43504 GCA_022664845.1 Lepisma saccharinum | reverse complement strand
GTTTGTGTGCGTGTGTGACAGATAGCAAGTGAATGAGTGAGTAAGAAGAGATCAATGTGTGTTCACGCCTTCTCTGAAACCAATCATGATATGACTTCTCACCTACCTGTCACAACCTTGATACCAAGTCACCTAACGTCATGAAAGAAAATCTTGTTATGCAGAACAAATTTTATTTTCCATGTATTTTAAGATTTCTCATTTCGATGCACTACACAACCAGCCGAGGAAAAGGGGAAAGGAGAATGCTTGCTGAATTGTAAAGTAGGGAGAAGGGGCCAGAAAGAGAGGTAGACAAACTGAAAGAAAGATTGGGGGAAAGAAGTAGAAAGGATAAAAGAACTAGAAAAATTTGTCTACACAAGTAAACAACAGAACCCAAGAACATGCTCTTGTTTTCCATTTCCCTCCAGAAAAAAAATAGAAAAAGAAGTAATACCCTACCTATCTCCACTTTCCGGTACAAAAAATACTCTTTCTGCACGCAGCGATTTAGTACTTGCAAGTTTCAGAGGTTGGGCGACGCATCGAATTTGAATACGAAACATAAACGTGGAGTGGGAAAGTAACTTCCCAGCCTTTTTCCCTTCTGTACCTCATCCTATCTCCTCCATTCTCCTTTTCTCCCTGAAGGAGACTAGAAAAGCAGTGGCGGATGCTGTGAAAGAAGGTGGAGAGCATGCTTGAATAGGGAGGGAAAAAGAAGGATTCGAGCTGAACTAACTGTATAGGAAGAGTTTGTTGTTGGGATGCTGAGCTGGCCACCTGGTTCCTCCAGAAACTCCGCTCTTTCGGCTTTCTGTACGATACTAGTACCCGTTCTGTTGACTCTAACTACACTCCGAGTTTTCGACGTCCGTTCCTAAGTACTAAGTTTTCTTTTGCATTATTTCTGGTCTGAAAAGAGGGGGAAAGGTATCTGAGTTTTGGAAGGAGTAGAGCTAAGAGGCGAAACGTCTGGAAGGGTACCAGAGAAAAGGTGAAAGGGAAATTGAAATTTTGTTAACATTCCCTGTTCACAAGTTTACAAACAAATTGCACAAAATGCAAACCACACACGCGTTTGCATTTTCACCATTTCTTTGTAAATTTTGAACAGGAAATTTTAACAAAATTTCAATAAATATATATGACTAATTCCACGAATATGTCATACCCGACGGCAAAAATTGAAACGTATCGTGGATTTATTTTAATTAGAGCAATCGATTTTTAGAAGGTATCCGATTCATGTTTACATAAATAAATGAAAACAAAAATCATTGGCGTAATTAGTTTCCGTTTTGGAGTTATTTAACAATTCACGAAAATAGGCAGAATTTTACTTCATATAAACAGTTAATTATTCAGGTAAAAATGAACTAATTAAAAATTTAAAAATATAAACTATTGATTTGTTTGTTAATAATCGTCCTCAGGTCCTGGCAAGCACTATAAAAATCGACTACTTAATTATATCAGTATGTGACGCTCCACATATAAAAAGTTGTATACACTGCAAAATTCTGGATAAAAAGTAAATTGCTTTTGGTAGGTGTTTTAGCGTTAAATGCTGAACAAAATGTATTTGGAACTATTTTTCTAATCACAATAGATTTTGTGTAAATGATGAAATATAGTATGGTTAGTGCGTGACTCTCTCAGATTACCAATAGTGTGCTACTTCCAATGTACTATCAAAAGTACTGTATACTGCAGAATATTTGGTGAAAAGTAAAGTGCTTTCATGTGGTGCATAATCAAACGCTGAATAAAAAGTATTTCAAACTTTATTCCTGATTACAATAAATTTTGTGTAAAACATGAACGAGCAATACTATGTGCCACAAACTGACATTCCGAATATACTTTTCGACTGTAATTGCAGTATATCTCCGAGAGGTTCAAAAAATGCAAACTGGACATATGATATGCTAGCAGAAGTACTAGGGATCATGTTCTCGATTAAATAACACGTATATATTAAAAACACTATATATGATATAATAATAAAGTTGCCGTTACCCACTAACATTTTCACAACCAGCGATTACACTTTGATATACATTTCCCAAACTCTCTGAAAACATGGGCCCAACAAAACTCTGTAATGTACTACTTAATAGGGGCAAGTTTGAAGTTTTATTTTCATTAAAACAAGTTCAAGTTGCAGGTAGTAACAGCATATAGAAAGATAAAAAGATCCTGCCATACTGACATGATCATGCAATCGAGTTTAAATTATAATATACGTATATTTTAAACTTTGCATTTTAACGTTTTTGGTTCTATAACTCATTATTAGAATGAGTTAAATCGTAGTGTTTTATTAACTTTTTAAATAATCCAACAACAGAAGCTCACTTTGAATTTATACTACGACTTGTTAAAGTAGTTTTAGTAAACGCACACCGTATACCCAGGGCTGCAGCTTGTATTTTTGCAAGGGGAGCACTATTCAATTTTGGTGCTCCTTCCAAGGAGCCAAACATGTACAACATCCCTTCATGATCTTCATTTGCCGCATCCAGTCCGGTGGTTGGGGACGTGATTCTCCCAGACTCCTATGTCATCCTTAAATTCTCGAGCGCACTCTCAACTTAAATTTTTTACGGTCGAAAACGATAGAAACTGTGCACAACTGCACTTACACCCTCCATTATTTGCTTTACACCGCCAAACTGAAAATCCTGGCGCAGTCCCTGGGAGGCACGTGCACCCTTTTCTCTTGCGTACTTGCTGCTCTAAGTACCTTCCCAGAGCTGATTGCACTAATCTAAGAAATGTTCATTGTATATTTACTTTTTACTACATGGCTTTAGTTATTCGTAGGATCGCTCTAATATTGATTTAAAATTTTCAACTTGAAACATAAATTTTTGGCCGCGAATTATATTTTATAGTGATATTTTATCTAGGATCTGTTATTGAGTCCGTTAGTTTATTTCTATCAGAATGTACAAAAATAAAGCAATACTTATAAGATAAAATTATCTAAAAATTCATATATGTCAGTGCGTGACGAAAAGATTTCAGTGCGTGATGCTGTGTTTTTCTTCCTACACGCTTATTATATTAACATATTCTGGAGTTTTGTTTATCGGAATTAAACTTAACACATTCATCTTGAATGCGTTTTTTTTTTTTTTTAATTTTTTGGGGAGTCCATACTTTTAGAGAATTTAGGGAAAATGAGGGTTGCAAAAATGTCAGTGCGATACGACAATTTTAACATTAAAAAGCATAGTATTCTTATTGATTACGTGTTCTTTCATCGGAAATGTATTCTTCAATGTCCCCTCTATCCAACGGTCTGCTGAAATCACCTTTGTTGCACTACTAACAGAAGTTATAAGGATCAAAGTCGAAAGTGCGAGAAAAGCCACGCACACGGTGTTTGTCCACCACAAATCCCACATGATATGAGCTGGGATCAAACCGACGATGCCAAGCACCAGAGGTGAAGACTCTACCACTGAGCTACTTTGCTGATGTCTTTATTTTAAATACAAAGATTTTTTGAAAAGAGGTTACATTCCAGTTGAAAAGCTATGTAATTAACGAACTCTAAAAATTCGTAAACAGAGAACTCACATGTGCGGAAAATCGATGTATAATACACAAAAAAGTTAGATGATGTAATTACAACATAGCCTGAGCTTAAGTTATTCAAAGTTTCTTCAGGGACGTCATCTCACAAAAGCTGGTTTCCAACTTTGTTCTAGCCATGTGTATTTTCGTGGAACGTTTAAACACAGAATGGGGCCATTGAAAATAGAATTCAAAGCAAGCGGAAATATTTTGGCCCAATATTTCCTAGTTTACTGTATGAACTATCAGTATAAAAATCCCTTCGGGGTAAAGACAAGAGTGACGCAATATTTCTACTCACAAAAGATGTTATATCCATTTTGCGAGTTACTTTCTTTGTATCACTATGACGGAAGTGTTTCCTTTGTAATAAAACTAAGAGATTTATATCCTTCCGCCATAGTGACACAAAGAAAGTAACTCGCAACATGGATATCACTTTTTTTGTGAGTAGAATTATTGCTACACCCTTCTCTTTACATCGAAGGGTTTTTATACTGATATCATTTTGTAAGGCTACGTACTAAAAAAAAGTGCATAGTCTTCATACAAAAGGCCGATTTTAGGCTGTATCTCGAAAATGGTAACTCCTATCAAAAAATAAGCTTTGATTTACCACAACTTCTTGGGGCCCGAAATTTACCTCCAAAACCCCCCGGTACCACCCATTTGGGACTAAATCAAAAAGATGTACAGAATGACATACAAACTTTTCTATCATTTGTGAGAATTCTGTGATTCAACTAAAAAAAATCGTAACTTTTGAACTCTTTCACGTGTGATACACCGTTTGAAAGGTATTGAAGAGTAGATTAAGATTTCGTAAGTTTAGGCCGCCAGCCTGGCCGCCTATATGGTCTGGATCAGTACTTAATAGTCTGGATCAGTACGTCAGAATAGTGACATTTTGATTATTTTTTTTCGCACCGCCCTAGTCCCAGGAAGGTCCTACCGACACATTTTTTTTTCTGTCTTAGTATGACAAAAGAGCTTCCAAATGAAGGTTGAAGCATCAAAATCGGGCTTATAGTTCGCTAGATCGGAAACTAGCTGTATAATAGAGTGCCGCTAACATTGTCATTTGCCAGCGTCACTCGAAGAACTGCCGATCTTCATGATTTGGGCTGCTGCCCAAAGGTAAAGGAGTATATTTATGAATATGCATGCTAGAAGTTAATAAAGTAGAGACCCAATTTTTACGCATTCACAACACACACTATTTTAATTATGTGGGAATTCCAGTCACATGACTTAGGTAGGAATAGCAATATATTCAGATATAATACATTATTTTCTTTGCACTGTAATGATCTAGAGTGTTGGAGAGATACAATCCTCCTAATATATGGGAAAGGAATTCTTAAGATAGAGGTTTACGCACAGACTTGTTTTCTTTCCAGGAGGAACTCAACAATACCCGTCTACGTATATTGTCCCCTGTACTCCTTCTTATGCGGGTGCAATAGGGGAAGATAATGGACGCCAGCACCATCATAAATTGTTAGGACAATATATTCATGAGGAATCTATTGTTCTATGAATCAACATGCCTGGACAAGCGATCTCTATCTGGTTGATAATGTGTCAATCTCTGCGGGAAATAGGTTGCAGACTTCATAACTTCTCCAACGACTTTACAAAGTTTACAGAAATTTTACAAGAAGAGTGTTTGGTTGATTGCTGCTAACTAATGTTACACATCGCTGAGACTCGTACAGTGCTGTAAGAGGTGACTATATTCAATATTGCTGGTCGTTGGTATTTCATGTTTACTCTTTATGTCTGTACCAGTTCAATGTGTAATCCTGAGTATTGAAAATTAATGGTGTCTCTTACGTACTGTATTTCTAGAAATTCCGCTACATACTACTATCACAGAACTCTGTGCTGCTACACACTTCTTCCAACGACAGTATGATTGTTGAAATCACTTCTCAAGCCAATTTTGGAGACCTTCTGAAGCACTCCTGTTATAGCAGCCTCAGATTCTTCTACAATAGCAAGTTTCTGTCTCTTCAGCAGATTCTTCATGCATGTGAAGAGGTAATAATCGGCTGCAAATATTAATTCCCCGTATGGAATAATTACCGGGAGCGTCATAATGATTCAAAACCTGAGTGTTTCCTCGCCGCAATGCGACGCGTTTGCAGCGCACAACATCTTTCAGGTGGCCAAGAATCTCCTTAGATATGATTTTGTTAACGGTTTCATTGTGGGATGAATTCGTGATGGACAAGGTCCTGAATAATAAAAGGAAAACACTAATATGGAAATTGCATTTTGATCTGTATGCGCAATGTTTGTTCTTTGGCTCAACTTTGTGACAATCAATACATTGACTGGCGATTAGTTTGGAGGTCGTAGATGTAGCACACGTATCCAAACCTTGTAATGATTCTCTTCACAATATCCGAATCTGCATTTACCAGGACGATTTGATTCCCATCTTTCCTCTTGTTACGTTGCCTAATTCTTAAGAATCATGTGATAACTCACACGTCGCGCTCATCGAGCGTCTTGTAATATATAGGGCCCGGCAGCGTTCATAAACCATTTTCAAGCTCTTAAAATTTAAGACAAAAAGACGTAGGAAGATGGTAATTATACTGAAATATAGGCAAAAGCTGGCCATTTATTGAAAGAAATACAAACCTTGTCGAAAACACAAACATTACAGCTCACTTCTTGAAGATCATACCACGCCAAATGGGCACAGTCGCGTTCAAGATATTCATGCATGTGGTGCACAAAATTGTCCATGACGTTGCCCAAAATCTGAGGTTCAATGGCACTTATTTCTTTCGTAATTCTTCGTTTTAAGGCCTTAATGTCAGGAACAAGTGTTTGGAATCTACAAGTAACATCACAAGAAAAATTAACATACCGGGTCAAATGATCGGGTGGGCCAGTTAATGTCTCCAAACCATGATATCAATCGACCACAAAACACACTTCTGAAAATTTCCATTGAGTTTGGAGTTGTATGAGACATTGCCCCGTCCCGTGGGTCATCAATTTTATTACCACGATCACGTTATTAGTAAAGCATATTTACAGAACCTTCAGATGTCACTGTCACACACTCATCTTTCTCTCCCTCAAAAAATAAGGTGCTATAAACCAATGTTGCAACCGCGCACCACACTGTCACCCGTTGACTGTAAAGCGGTTTTTGATGGAGTTCTTGAAAGTTTATAGCACGTCAGTATTGATTGTTTTTCTTATTTACAGTTGCACACAGCTCAAAATGCGCCTCGTCAGACATCAAGAGTTTGCTTATGATAACTGGATTTCTTGCCTTACAAGATCCGAAAAACACTCACAGAGATATTTTCTTGCTTTTTGTCCTTTGCTGTTAACTGCTGCGTAATTTGGATTTTATACGGGTGTTAATTTAAGTAACTATTCAATATTCTACCCACCGATCTCTCTCTGGAATCTGAAGACTGGCAAAAGGTCGGGAAGCGGACCGCCTAGGGCTCTTGTATATCGCCACCCTCATTCTGTCGATGTTCTATGGTGTTAAAATAGTCCTTTCACTAGCTCCCGGGTTTTTGTCGATCACACTTCCACTGCTACGAAACTTTTCCACCCAGGATCTGATCGTTCTGCGATTAAGTAGCTTGCATTCCGTGGTATGTTGAATTTCTTTCGAAATATAAGCTGTGTTAACACCACACTTTCGCCACTTTTAAAAAAAATACAACTACAAAAGCACGATGTACTACTGACCACTTCTCCATTCTAACTAAAATAGCGTCAAGTCCTCCTTCCTCGCGCACATTCACATGACACTCGCTGCTGGGCCGCTAGAACAAACAACCTTTGAAAATGGACAATGAACACTGGCGACCTTTGTACATAGACAACCCCTGGTAAAAATAGAGTGACACGAACATCACGGAGTAGAAAAGCTGTAACATCCTTCCAATTTCAAACCGGTTTTTAGCCTTTACCACTAGATGTAGCAGACTGTGGTTAGTGTGGGGTAATGTAGAGGAGTAAGGGGATGTACTCTAGAATTTATAAGTTTGTATGTATGGTAGAAGACGAGTTATGTGATAAACAATTAATTATTTTTAATTTTCATCCGCAGCCGTCATGTTTTCATCCTTCGCCATTTGCTGTTTGCTCGCTCTGCGTCGTTGGCCGCCCCGCACTGATGATACGACCCGTTGGTGGTGATTGCGAAAGTCGTAGAAGGTGATGTGATAGATTAAATTTATAACCTATTAATTTTTATTAAGGGAATTAGATTTAATTAGGGGTGGGAATGATCATTTTATTTTGACGGAGGAATGGTAATATATTTGCCGTCATTGCACAGCATTAATTTGATATGTCTTACACACAGAATATCCATTGCTCAACTAATCTTTTACTCCTACAACTTTTGATGATTTAGGGTTACGGCTTGCGTATGTGCAGAGTTGAGTGTTTGAAATGAGTCTACGCGTAGCAAGATAGAACAAGTTTTCTTGATATTTGCTGCATAACAGGTGCTGACGAGGCGTGCTAGAACATGCCTCGGAGTTTCTTCGAATTAAGTGTGCAGATGTTAACAGGAATTTTCTTTCTTTGAAATGGACAAT
This sequence comes from Lepisma saccharinum, assembly GCA_022664845.1. Lineage (NCBI taxonomy): Eukaryota > Metazoa > Arthropoda > Insecta > Zygentoma > Lepismatidae > Lepisma > Lepisma saccharinum. The sequence continues at coordinate 35,342 of JAGDQP010002017.1, read as the reverse complement.
GGGTCGACGCGGAGTATTTGCTTCTTTCGCACCTGTGGTGCTCGCGAGGAGGGAACAAGTTTCTATTTATGTCTTCCGCTTGATTGACAGCGACAACAGTTGAATCACATTTAACAATCTATTTATTGTTTTGCTTCTTTTGATGTTTGGAGCATGTTACCAGATGCTCAGGTTTTTCTAAGGATTTGTCTGTGCAGGTTTGTTTGTGCCATTGTTATATCTGTGAACGTGGTTTTTCTTTGTCTCGCTTCCCCCTGATACTTGATGGAACTTGACTGTGTAGATGGTCACAGAACCAGTTGAATCTTGTTACTTACAAACTACGTCATGACGTGTAAAGTTGATTTACTTTTAAATTTTATGTACAGTTGTGCTGTAGCTATGATATTAAACACTAGTCAAATTATCATGTATTTTACAAAGATGGAACTGCGGTTGGAGGCGATGGACCGTCAGCGGAGACTGGTGACTTATTTCCCAGTGCATATACCTCAAGCTTGGAAGTAGAATTTAATTTAGACAGTGATAAAAGATATTGTGCTTCTAGTGCTGAGGAAACTGAAAGTTTTGTACATGACAGTGAAGTTTCATGTACCATTATGTGTTCTAGTGAAATTGAAAATTCATGCGAATGTGTGAATTACACAATTGATGATCAGTGTATTTTAGAAGCTGTCGAAAAATAGGAATATAAAACAATTCTTTTTTTATTGTATACAGAGTTTTAAATATTCATCAACAGTTAAATTAAAATTTAAAATATTTATTAATTTCTTGATTTCTTAATTCCTTGATTTCTTGATATGTGCATCTGTTCCAATACGCAGATGATACTGTATTCCTTGCTGCTAGAAAAATCTTCCAAAGCACAAACAAAAGACTAAATAACGCAATTACCAGCTTCGTTACATACTGTAACAAATGGTAACTAAAAATAAACTCAAATAAACACAAGCAAATGGAAGAATAGAGAAGCCAAGAAATCAAGCACATAAGAAATCAGGTAATCCAGAAATAAAAAATCAAGCAATCAAGAAATAAAAATCAAACAATCAAGAAATGCATAGTAATTAAATATCCTATTAACATTTTAGGAATTTACAATAGCTATATTTCGAAATATCATAATTTTAATAGTATTGAAATTATTGAATATTTTCTCCAAAGATTACTTTTACAGAGAAAGGATTTGTAAGCAAAATACTATTTGAGAAAGATATTAATGCTGAGCCTCATAGCTTATGTGCAGTAGTTAAATTTGTTGACCATAATACTGCAGGTAAAAATTGTTGTGGTTGTGTAAGTAACTTGATTGAAGAGAAGTGTTTCTTTAGCCATTGAAAAATACAAATATAAAAATGGTGCATTGATGTGAACGTAATGTAATGCTTCTAAACGATTAAAACATCTTGGTTCTATTGAATCAAAAAATCCAGTAAAGCTTTTGAACAATTGTATATGGAGACTGGCAATGGATTATATTAACTTCTTAGGAATTTATAACGCATATCTATTAAAACATGAAAAGTTTGTTAATATTGATTTTTTAATATAGTTTACGGAAGTTACTTGAACGTAAAGTAGAACAGGTAACAGACAAACTAATTCAGAATTATATTGACGCAAAACCTGATAGTAATTAAAACGGTAAATTTGTCATTACAATTATGATCTTTTGAATATAGGAAACGATTTATTATGTATGTATTTTCGAAGTATTTTAAACTTGTCTATAGTTTGCAAAATTTTCCATGAAAAATTACAGTTTATAAGAATACTAACAAATCAAGTCTCTTATTCTACCAACGACAACAACCAAACAAATAAACAACTATCTTATACTACCTTTTCCTTCCATTTATAATTTTTCCTCCCATCATTTATATTTTTTGTAACCTAGTGGTCATTCTAAAACGTATGTAATCAGATTTTTTCTCGAAAAAAAACATGATAAAGATACTATTTCTGATTACTTTCCTCCTCGTAAAATTGAAAGTATCCTTTAATTGGACGTTGAAAGTAAGACCCTGAATTCTAGTTTTCTGCAGCTGCACAAATAGACTTGTAACGGTAACAGGTAAAATCATATAACTCAATGATGAGTACTCAAAGCATACTGTAGTGTCAACAGAATTGTTCAGCACGCAGTTTTATTTCCGTTGCGCATGTACTAGAACGTGCTGTCTTAGCTTTGGTGAATTTTGAAAATAGGTCTCCTAGTCCTTTGCCAGCAAGTAGATTTGATTGTCCTACTAAATCCTAGATTTGATTGTCCTATAGCAGTAAACAAACTTAGATTTTTCAAATACTGCTGGAAGTTATTTACATAGTACAGAAAATTTTACTGAATCAAAATTTGTTATCTCTGCTGGTGTTTTCCAGAAAGAACCCTCACTAACGATGAAAAATTCAGGTGAATTAAACCCTCATGCTGTTGCAATTCTTTTTTCTAAAGGTAATGGAAAACCTAATATTCCGTCTTGTCAGTGCTGGATTAATGTTATTAAAGAACTTTGCATTTGGAAGCCATAGACAATTACTTTACCTTTAAATTATGCAGCTTATTTCTACAATATTCCAAACCAGTTAGCACATGCTTGTCTGAGATGGGACTTGAATGAAATTGAACGTAATGAATTTTTAAATGATTGTAATTGGAACGTAGTGTTTAAACTTAGTTACTTTATGCATATATATAATGCGTATTTAGCAAAATATAAAAATAGTGGTGAATCTAGAATTGTGACTTTTGTATGTGGATTGTGAAATTTACTTCAACGTAAAGTAGAAGAGGTAACATAAACAAATTACAAAATATATTTTCTACGGCCGTGAGGAGAACTAAGAATTTTCAGTTTGAAATGCTAGTGTTAAAGAAAGAAAGATGGAGTATACTTTTTGCAATGCTTTGCTCATATTACTCATGTATATTAGAAAGAGTAGAAACTTATCAACAAAATCCGATGTACAATAAAAAATATTAGTGGAATACCGGATCTGTAAAGTCAAAATATTGTATGAATGATGTAAATGATCAAAAATACTTATAAATACTTATTGATTATTATGGCATTTAAAAGAAACAAGGACATTTAATTATGAATTCTCTTTCAAGATACAGTATTTATTCCATAACTAATTCCAACTATTATTGAACAACATTTTTTTCACTAAAAGTTTAATTTGATCAAGAGAATATATTATTTATATGCAAGGCTTTAAAATGTCATTCCATGTTTTCTAACTAGTTCAAATTTTTTCCAAGAATTTTTTTATCACCATTTAAATGCGAGAAAATAAAACTTTCAAGCGATAGTGCGTTCATGTTTTATTGAATGGTAAAACTTCTATGTGAAACTGTAGAATTAGCAGCAGGCTATCAAAAACAATGTGAATTGTTAACTGAAAATTTCACGGATTATAATGAGATACTTTAAATGCTTATACTATAAATCATATTCGAAGAATAATTGCATAACTCTGCGAAGTTGCTGAAGTATTATTTAGTAAAGGTACTGAAAAAGTTCAATGGATTCAAAGAAGCTGTTCCAACTAAAGAATGTAAAAAGTTCTAAATAATGAAGGTCATTAAATTTCACAAACATCATTAAATTTTAATGTCAATTGAAAAGTTGTACTTACCATATGCCTAAGCAACTGAATGGTTGCATTTTAAAAAGTTCTCTGCAACTGTTAAGTAAAAATAAATAGTTTACAGAAAGAAAATCAGCGAAATAAAATTATTAACTAATTATTAAACTTGGAATTTTAATTTCAGAAAATGAAACTTTTAAGAATAACTTAGTAAATAATAAAAGCTTGGTTCAAATAATATTTCATACTTTGTTGTAATTTCAAAAAACTATATTTATATATTCTTAGATGCATATAGTCAAGAAATCTCGTAATAATAATACTTTCACACTCATTCATTATATTTACCTACATATTTGTTAAATAGTAGTAACAATTAAGAAATGGATAGAAGAAATTTTATCCTAATTAGGTTGGAAAAGAATGTCAGTGGCTTTATGGAATTATGTGGAAAAAATAATAAAAGCAAGATGCTTTTTAAAATTCTTTATTCTCAACTTAGCATCCATCACATTGAAAATTAAAAAATTTCCAGTTAAAAATTTGTATTTTGAACTTTTCTTTTAACTTGCACAATTAAAATAAAAGGTATGTTCTAGAAAAATATAACATATACCATTTGTTCTTATAATTTACATAAAATATTATTAATAGCACATGATTCTTTATTGTGTCGTACAATTTAAATATTTAAAATGTGAAATAATAAAAGTTTCTTCATAACATATACATAGTGAAATATAATTTTAAACTTGCAAAAAAACATTTTTAACACTTTCAACATTAGGATCAAATTTTCACTTTTTTTCAAATGAAATAGAAAAAGGAATTTTCTACTGAAAATTTTTAAAGATTAAAGTTCTACTTTTAAAATATTTTGTAATTTCATTTAGAAAAAAATTATTTTCATAATTGTACTAGAAAAATAAATATATTGCAATTTGTTTTAACTAAAATTAATATGCAAATTTTGTAAAGATAAAAGTTAAACCTTCAAAATATTTTAAATTAATAAAACTAGGTTTAGTTAAAATAAAAGTAGAAAAATAAATATATTGCAATTTGTTTAGCAAAAATTCATTTGCAACCTTATTAAAGATATGTTTGTTTTATTTTGAAAAAAAAATATATCACTATAATTTCATAATAAAGTAGAAAACTATAATTATATAACTTTCTGTAATAAAATTAACAACAACTCTTAAGTTTATTAGCAAAGAAACCTAATATAGAAATGTTAAAGTTAAGAACTTTACATTTGATCATACATACATAAAAGTCTTGTACACTATTGTATGTCATTCTACATCTACGTTATTTATTATAAAGTATTAATAAATTTCAAATGTTAAAATAAATAATGAAAATAACTTTAATAGTTTACTTTGTTGATTTATACCTTCTAGAATATTTAAACTATGTTGTATTTGATATAAGTAATGCAAAGGAAAGGAATAATTTCATATTTTCCTTAAATATGTTAAATTATTTTCTCAGGAAAATAAAGGTGAATAAGTTAAGAATTTACATTTATTACTCGGGAAATAACTCCTTTGAGTCAGTAAAAACATGTATAATAGTTTTTTTTATTTAAGAGATACTCATACCACGTTTATTGATCATTTTAACTTACTGAATTAGTTAATATATATTTTTTGTTCTTGTAATTCACTCTCTGTTAAGCTCTTGAAACATTCTAATCTCAAAATGAGATATTATTTAAAAAAAATGAAATTAAATGAGTCATTTTCCTTTTCTTTTAAGAAGAAAATTATTATCATTCAAAGAATAGTCACTGTTTCCATTCGATTGCATGTTTCACTTAATATATTAAATTTGTAATTTTTAAGATGACTGGAGAGGAAATTATGAATCTGAAAGACTGGTAGCTATAACATCAACTAACATTATGAATTGAAAATACTCGTTGTGCTTATATTATTTTCTTTTAAGAGAAGCAGAAACGTATAAATATTTTTTAGTACAGAATTGAAAGTGCGATCCTAAAATCTTAAAGTGTTTAACGTATATATTTTTCTTTCTCTCCCTTCATACTACTGCCCTAATTGTTGTGCATGATTTTTATTTCTATTGCTCCTTGTCAGCACGCGGGCATAATTGACTGATGATGATCACGGTAACAATAATTTCCTAAATTATATTCATATTGAGTCAAAAAGTTATTAAAAATAATCAATGAAATCTATAAAAGATAATTTTGTAATTAGACGAACTCAGGCTATGAGAAAACTATAATTATATTTTTATCCTTTTTATAACAGTATATAATAATTTTAATAATTTTACATTTCTCAAACTTTCTTCTTTAAGAAGTATTTTTAAAAAAACGTAAAAAAATCACTCAAAGTTAACTTTTACATTAAAATGAATATTGATCAAAAAAGCTACTTGAGTTAACTTTTAATTTTGCATATTTAATAGGAAAAACGATAGTTTTCTAATCTTATAAAATGTATATAATTATGCTCAATTTATGGAATAAGAATTGAAAAAATTTCATTTAATTTATTATACCTATATTTTGAAAGGACTAATAATATAAATATGTAAAATCTATTTTTTACATTTGCCTGAACATATTAGTCGCTTACGCTTTTAAGTGTGAAGTTTCCTCAGTAATCCATTCTAATCCATTTCAATTATTATATGTTTTTAACTTTTGCTTTTAATGTTTATAAAAGGTGAAATACTTTTAAAATCCTTCGAATCCAAGAAAATTACTGTTTCAGCCTAGGTTAAAATGTTTCTATAGCAATCTTCACACATATAATAAGTCTTCGTCGATTGCTAATACTATGTTACTAGACCGTTCATATAACATTCTATTTTATAATTTTTAATCGATGAAAGGGATCATGTTGAGAGCATACTTTAGAGTTTGAAGTTTGTTCATTTATGTGAAAAAAGACTTTCACCTCTACAGACTTCGGATGGCCAGTCGGCCATGTTGAGAGCATACTTTAGAGTTTAAAGTTTGTTCATTTATGTGAAAAAAGACTTTCACATCTACAGACTTCGGATGGCGGGACTCTACAGTATCTCCACCTTCCCACTCATGCTCGTCTATAAAGAAGAGAATAATAACTCATATGATAATCCCTTTCAATTACAGTTTTTCTACGAATAATATTTAACCCAACCTACATTCCTATCTTTATTCATTAGTCCAGTAATCATTAAATAAGGCTGTTTTTTTTGGAAAATTTAGCAAATAAGATTTAAACATAGAGTAATTGAATTTCTAATTTCTCTACTTTAAACACCATATAGAGGTTTGCCATATTTTCTGATGATAACATTACATTTCTTGTTTCTTCTCTGGGTAGGCGAGACAGATGTGTTTTAGTTTTCCGCCCTAATTATAGAAGCAACATGAACAATGTAATGGATGTTAGTAGAGCATACTCCTATAACCTTAATAAACATTGCTTTTCTAAAGAAACCATTGTAGAATGAAAGTTTCCAGAATTTTTCTCAGCTTGATACACTTGTTCTAGTATTGAAGGCGTAATTTCTATTTCATCGTCTATAGCCATCTATAGTAATGAAAGAAATGTGATTTAATATTTTTGAATATTCCAAAACTATAAAGAAGTTACTACTTTATACTATAAAGAATAATGTTAATATTAGATGAAGAATATACTTAAATTCAAATTCTCTTCATGGTCCTTAGCTAGTAATGAGAATGTATTCACAACCTCTTTATAATCTATTGTTAATTCTGATCTCTCTGCTTCTAGAAGTAAGTTGATCCACACTTTGTTAACTGGTTCCTTTACAACAGACTGGACAATATTCAACTTTCCATTTACTTTAGCACTCATTATGATATAGAGTTAGTTCTAAAAGAAATAAATAATTAAACAATTACCAAATATGATTTTCCTACCTATTAATATGATCTTATTCCTACTGATATAATATAAATATAATGATTTTGTACTAAAGGTAATAATAATATTGTGCATAGAGTTTATTTATCAAAGTGTTTTGTAATTATATCTTTAGGAAGCAAAAGTAAATTATACATAGTTCTATATACTAAAAATTGCTCTACATAAACTCTATGTACTCCAAAGTATACTCTATGTGCACAAATACTGCACATAATTGCTAGTTAATAGAATTTTGGTCAGCTCATACAGGGAGTGAACTATTAATGTTATTTCGCTCCACCCATACTACTCATTATGAAATCAAAAGTAATTTAATTTACTACTTTTGATTAATTCAGAAAACGGACTCTCCACTACTATATTATATTGACTTTTCCCTAACTGCTACATTTTTACATTTTTTAGATCCACTTTGAAACTTACAAATAAGTTGCAGGTCGTTCTTTTCTAGTCGATGAAAAATGGATGAAGACAGGAATAGTACATAAATCATAGAAATCAGAAGAAACATTTGTTTTCCTTATCTGTCTACAGTGATTATCATTAAATATTAAATATTAAACACTAGACGAATAAGAGAAAATATACTTTAAAAGAAATTCTTTATTGAATTGTTACCTTTTTCTTTTGTTTTTAGAACATAGTCTACAACGATTTGTCGTACGTACGATTGGTCTATTGTAAACGAAAGGTTGTTACCAGTGCTAACTGATTACTGTATAATAGGTTTTCAAGCGCACAACAATTTCTGATAAATATAATTAAAATTTAGGAGATTATTGAAAGTAGCACTGTTGTGATCACAATATTAATTAATAAAAGAGGTATTCTCTTTAGATATTTATATACAATTAGATAATATATTTTCACTTGACCACTATTATATCTGCAGTTAGATGTTTTATATTAGATGTCTGATTTGGGTAAGTTTGAAGGGAAAAGAAACTCCTTTATTTTAACTCTTTTAGATATTCTGTGTTATCTAGGTGTAATGCTATAATTTTCAACACATATTTTGTGCTCTCATGATAAATCATTGAAAATATTAAACATGTTATATGAAACTCTTCTGTACTTGTCTACAAATCCATAGAGCTATGCTATAGTAATCCACAATCATATCTTTTTTAGGATTAAAAATTTTCACGTCCTGCTTTAGCCTTTTATACAGAAAAGCCTAAAATAATATTGAACTTTTATCCTCAGGAAAACGTTTGTCAAAGATATATGTTCAACTTAATACTAAACTGTCTGGTCTCTGTCACACGGTTCAATTACGTTCAAATTATTGAAGCGTTGCCTCTACTTCTCTTTTTAAATACCTCCTTCACAATGATAGTAAAATTTAAAGTACAAGCGTAAAATTACACCTGAAACCATATGCACTGAAACGTGTTAGAGTTAAATTTATTTTTCTACCTACCTATAGTAGTAAAGACCTACAGTATGTGTTCAATAGCTATCACCTTGGGTTTGATTCTTCACTTTGCAAAATATTCATCAAATATTGTAATGTAATGCAGGAATTGTTGTGCTGTAGCAATTACAATCTACAACTTTAACTGATTAAAATGTGATCAATAAACAAAGTTCTTTCCATCGAAGATAATTTAATCAGTACTAGATTACATAAAAGTGCCAATTATTATATCTAAAAAAATGTCGTCTTAGACAGTAACCCATACACAGTTACTTTTTCACTCTTTCAATTGCTGGTGAAAATCTTATTCTTCCAAGCGTAGAAAGACTAGTATTTCTCTTCATTATGATCATATGGGAGTGTATCCATTAAATTATTTTTCCGAAACTTATTAAATATTTCTCACACAGATAATCTTTAAAATTATTTAAACTAAAAACAGACGCACTGGCAAGACGCCATTACGTTACTGATACCGGCAAAAGGGACGTGGAACTGTTACCAGCAACGTTGACAGAAGCGAACGACATCAGCAATCTTTAACAATGTCTGCGACCAGTGTTCACAACAGCAAAGGTAAAAAAGCAAGACATCAGTAGCAATAAAAATTCGCTGGAGAGCGTTAAGTGGAAGTTTCAAAGTCGCTAAATAAGGAGCCAAAGAAATTATAGGCGAAATAATGGTCCGTTTTGTCGTTATAGGCTAAGCTGTCAAATGCGTCGAAAAAGGAAAATGCACAGTTTTTATGAATATTCCACTGTTAAGAAACATAAAGCAAGTGTACATCTCTTATATAAATCAATACATAGTTTGCATACAAAGAAAATATTAATGGTCTTCACCGTTAATCATGCGTCCCCCATTATGAAATATACACTCAGCAGAAATTCCCTAAAAGTGAAACTATTATATGAACGCATCGAAAATGTTTTCTCTGAAAGAAACCCTGTTTTTCATGATAACTAAAAGGTAAGTTCATATCCCCTAAAATCTAGACAGCCATAAATTACTTTCAAATATCCTACGAAATACGATTTCACAAAACTACTGCACTAATTCTGTCCAACAACAAATTTCAATATAATTTGTAGTCCTTTAAACAAATTTTGCTCACGGTGTCAATTAAACTCAAAACCCGTTAGTGTATAAACCCTGTCAGATGTGTATATAATCCAATTAGATACAACTTTAATTGTAGAAAATTCAAGAGAATGTCTATCTGCCAATGTCATAAGGCTGTATATAGTGTAATTTTGTGTATTGCAAAACTTCAACAGTCCAAGTTCCATTTCCCTATAATCTGAGGAGGCTTGGTCTCGTATGCCTGGGACTACAAATATTATACTGCGGTTTAAAAATATGATGAGAAAACACTTTCCTCGCTTAATGGAAACAACTTAAAACTGAAAATCTAGTAGGAATCGCAAAGGCTTCATACCCACAAATACAATAAATATTATCAAATAGGCTGACAATTGCACTGCTTGGGTAGGACTAGTTCGCAATATGGTAGTTAATGTTTGTATTGTTTAGCACAGCTACGATTAACTACATGAAAGAGGAATAATCTACAATATCTCCGATTTAAAACCATATTTCAATGATTGATGCTTAAATATATTTGGATATATGTTCTCAATCTATGACGAATATTTTATGATACTCTTAATTTATGAGGAGAACTTCAAAATGTTTCATTTATTTAAGTTACTTGCAAGGTATTATTTTGGTTTAGAAAGATTCTGAAATATTGCAGAAATATTCAAAGTATATTCTATGAATATTATACAAATTTGCATTACAAATGCCTTTAAACAGCCTGCTTGACTCCAGCTTAATCTGATTAACTATGATTCCTAATGCTATAAGCTATATGACTCAACCTCAAACTATACTGAACATCATAACAATAACTTTTTGCTTAAACTGTTCTCCCTGAATATTAAACTAGAAAGCAATTGTTTTTACTTGAATCGATCGTATATGTCATGGCTTAAACAGTAATTCTTTTACACTTTAAAGAAAAATTTAATCAGCTCACTTCTGGGGAAAAAATTCAATTGGAACAAAACATTAAGTACTAGCAGCCCTGATTTTACCACACAGCATAAATTAAGTGTAGGAATCTTTGTGTTCTAAAAATATTTGGTTTCAATTTTTTAACTTCAACAAAAGAGTAACTATGTTCGGAGAAAAAAGTAACTTTAAGAACTAATGAATCTATGTTCATAAATAAAACTATATAAGAAACGTTTATTACTACAGCAAATAGTTTGAGTCTAAGACTTTCGTGAAGAGTGTGAAATTCCGAGCGCATCAGTTTTCCTAATGTTATGAATAACTGATACTTGCAACCGCCAAACTGCCATCTATAACAGTCGTTTGTAACAGTTATAGCGTAACATTTATATGCATCAACAACAGGTAGCCATTTTCGGATTTTGCCATTTTTAGTGCAATTTAGACTAAAAAAAATTAAACCACCTCGAAAAAGTTTTCTACAAAATATGTTTAAAATACGTTTCAAAGTTTTTACAATGTCATGTTAATTTACAGAGAGATGAAACGAAACTTTTACTGCCTCACATCGTCTGGAAAAATGAACTTGGAAAAAAAACAAAGCAACAAATCTCGAAAAGAGCTTTCGACAAAATATGTTTAAAACACGTTTCAAGACATACTGACCAAAAATGTTAACAAGATTGTTTTAAAAGTACAGTTTAGAAGGCTCCGTCAATGTTTTCTGATACTGTCATTTCAGACACATTCACAAGAAATATTCTTGTGAATTTCCAGAAAAACATGAAGACACAGATGTGTAGCTAGCCCACAATTGTCAAAGCTTTCGGCCATTACAAAAAATATATACTAATGTTAGATGTCGTGCTAGTTTATCAGCTATAGTGCGGCCAGTCGGATTTAAGTAACTCGCGTATACCTATACCATGTAAGCTTTATTATGCACAAATATTTTGTGTTCTTCCACTTTCCTCGCTTGAGTACTAATAAACAATATTCAGCGTTTCGGGATGAGCCAAACTTCTGTGAAGGCTATAAATAAACAATATTTCGCTAACAAGTAATGATTCAACTTTTAATTAGCCTAGTCTATCTCGTCCAGAGTCTGAGATGCATAAGGACCATAAATAAACAATATTTCCTTAGCAAATTATTATTCAACTTTACATTGGCGAATTTTATTTGGGCCTAACTCCGAGATGCCTAAAGGCCATAAGTAAAAATATTTCGCTTTCAAATTATGATTCAACATTTATTGGCCTCCTATTTTTAAGTGAACTTTTGGATTTTTATTTAGAGATGCTACACAGGAATCACAAATTAAATATTATTTACGAAATAGACCGAAACATAACGATCCATGGTTCCTACACCACCATGGTCAAGTTTCATTTCTACTTAATAAAATAATGAACAGTGATTCCATAGCCGTATATGTGAAATAATGAATCCGATCTCTGTCTAAAACTAAATTTAATTAAGATATTTAATTTAAGACCCAAAGATATTTAATTAAGAAACTCACCTACTTCCACAACCGATCTTTCTGACTGGTCCTCCAATGATTCGCTCAATAATAATTTGAAAATACAATTATTGTTTCAGTATCTACATATGATTCCTATTTCTAACTAACATAAGATCATTTTTTCTAAAATTAAAACTTGTATTCTACGACAGGGTTCAATATTTAAATGTGCAGTAAGAGATTTTGCGGGGTTTACAGTTTTTTGGGGTAGCATAAGTTGATCATTTTTGCGCATAGCAGAGCCGCGTGCCAGTGGGAATCATAAATGTTTAAAAATATTGTGCCCTTTAATATATTCCATTCTGTTCAAAAAACAAACATTTGGCATGATTAAGAAACATACAAGAAGTATATTTCCGCCTTTCTCTTAATATTATCATTCATTGCTTCCAATCTTGTCCTCGGACCTCCACCAAAAATTCTAATTCGAGGACTACAAAATGGAGTCTTTCACATGTATTGAAGGACTATTTATTAATCTTTGCAGTACTCCAACTTAAATCTTCATTGTTCCAGTCTAATGTCAATCAAATTTCATAAAGCCAAGATCGACTACACATATCATTTTATAGAATAAGTCAAAAATATATGTAGCCCGCTCAAGTTATATTTAATTACAAACAGCTTCTGTGTATATTTGGTGAATAACAAATGTGGTAATAATCGCAGGTTCAGTTTCAGGAACATTCTACAAGGTTTTTGAATCCGGATCCAACATTATGATGCAATTCACGAACTTTCATCAATAAAAATGATAGCAATCAAAGTGTTCTCTGAAAATTTCACCAAATTTCTACTTTCACCCATCTATTACAATCAAATTGAATATCAAAGTGTGCTTTCTAATTCTCAGACAGGTTCAGAAGGTAAACATGAATGGACATATGACTGTAACTGAAAAATATGAATTCTTCTTTTTGATGGCTTGATTTTTTGATGGCATTTCTTATGGCTTGTTTGTTAAGTCTGTTAGTTTAGTCTGTTGGTTCTATCTGTGGAAGCAACACACTTTCTTCAAATTTCTTCTTATTTAATTTGTTTACAATATAGCTAAAGCTGTTACTTAGATCTAGTTCTTCACTATTGGGTTGTTTCCTTTCGAGATTTATTATAAAGCGGACGGCGCCATGGGCGCTAGTAGTTTTATGTTCATCAACAATCCAATCAAATATACTATTACAAATATACTTCTTTGTTAGCGTTATGTATATATTGGATTCCATTCCAGCCCTTCCCCTAAAGTTGGTGGCTGTCCCTCCTTATTGATGACTGTTAAATTATGTTGTTCGATTCGCTCTTCAAATTTATCTCCATTTTCATTAGTAATGGGGCAGTGCGAAAGTGAATATTTAGCATTCAGATCCACCAAAATATCTACGTCTCTGTTTGGAAATCTATTTAAAATATCATCAAGCTTTTGTACCAAAACATCTCTCGGAAGGGATAATTGGCAATATATGTTTACTATTATAACCTTGTGATTCCCTCTACTCATTTCCACGCACATTGTCCACGTATCTACACATCTCAGGTGCACCAGTCCTTATGTCTTTCTGAAGAACCATTACCGCTACCATTGGGTTGGGATCTTTAGGCAATATTTTTACGGCATCCAACGGCATACCTATTAGTTTACCCATATGTGTATGAGGTTCCTGTATACATACTAAGTCCACATCTTTTTCATAATAGTGCCTAATTTCGGATGTTGCCAATTTGGATCTATCTAAATTAATTTTGACTACTTTGAACGTTACTAAGGTTGTCTTGTGTGGACACAGCAGGCAGGAAATTTCTCAGCCGGGTTAAAGGCTATTCTTCCGTACGCCATAACAAACTGCCTGCATACATTATTCATTTGAAAGGACTCCTCCCTATTTTCGAATACCTTGTCTATTAGTGATAGCAGATCCCTGGAGTCAGTAGTTATACCATTTCGTCTTAGGTCGACTTTATCAACCTCCTATATTGTCGGAAAAGTTATAGTTTTCCCCTGCGTGTGGATGTTCCGCACCACCACTCTAAGGGCCGTCGTCAGCATCTGCGGTTCTTCCAATTTTTATACGTTGTAATTTAGATTTAATTCCTCATAAAATTTATTCGGATTAAAGTTTGGTTTGTCTGTGCCTTCTTTTTCTATCCCGTCATCCACTTGTCCCTTGTCTCTCGTGTCCTCCCTTGTCTCCAAGTCCGTTTCCAGTCCCGTGTCCTCCACCAATGTGGTATTTTCACTCCTTTTTTAGTATATAATCTTGGAATCCAAGATTTCCTCTTTTTCTTTTGAGTCGTACTTCCTTCTCTTTCTCTTTTTTCTATCTCTTTGGTTTCTGCATCCTTTATTTCTTCGTCTCTTATTTTGTTTGTCACATAAATAGTTATATTTCCTTCTGTTTTCTTTTATTCTTCTTTGTTTTGCTCCTCCTGGTTTAAGTATTCCTTCTGCTGTTGATATGGTTCTAAAGAGTATCTGCTCGTTGACTATCATTTCGAAACCAATGTTGTTGATTTTATTTTCCCATTCCTTTATTTTCTTTAGAACCATGTGTGGATCCGCTTTTCATAATCCTATTCCAATCACTGGAATCGCAATTTTTTCCCTAGTGTTTCAACGTAGAGCCGTCAGCAGCTCAAGCGTCAAATCCAAGTCACTTGGAAAGTTCTCTCTTGATGATTTAATATGCACGAATCCTCATCCATGCCTATTTATTGAGAAATAAATTTCAAGATTTTGGTCTTCACAGACCTCTATTTTTTCCTTCTCCATTTCATCGAAATTAAACTGATCTTGCGGAAGAGCCACCAATTGGGAAAATCCCCTAGGGAATGATGTGAGTTCCGGATATATGTAGTAGATAATAATTTGATTGCTTTCTTCAAAATCGATATAGCAAAATTTTAATGAGAGGTGTTTTTCCGTTTGTTTAGTATAGCTGTTTAATAATCAATTGTTAATAAATTCTATGTTTTTTATTTTTGTTATATTCCAAAAAATCTATCAAGAGTTATTTGTTGTTTGCACGGGCGTAGTTTCTGTTTTATCTTCGGATTCTCGACTTCAACCTGATTATGGTTAAATTCCATTATCAAACTTATCGATTGTTCTCTGCAAGCTTAGCTTCTACTGAGAGTAATCTTGCTGTTTCCCTCCGCACTTCTTACCACCTTGATAGCATGGTACACATACCTTTTCATCCTTTTCCTTGCATTCAATCTTCTTGTGATCTTTTCCCCCGCATATACCTCATCTTTCTTCATTTTTTCAGTAATTATTATGTGTCCATAGTAGAAACATTTCAGATATTGCGTAGCTAGAAAGTAACATTTAATGTTTACCCCCTCGTATCCGATGTAAACCTTTAGATTCTGTAGCAGAATCTGCATTACCTGTTTCGACACCTCGATGACCAAATAATAGCCATGGTGATTTCTTGGTCCTGTTTTGAATCTGGGCTTAACCAGTTGTCTTTGCTTGTTCGTAATGCCCTGTAGATTCCTTACTAGAAGTTCCTCGATTACTTCAGCCTCTTTCATCTCCATTGGGTTGCAGTGGATGATTATTATATGATTCTTCTTTTCGCTTCTATTTGAGATAAAATTATTTCTCGTATCGGGATGTTTCATCAATCTTTCCTCATATTGGGACGATGTCATCTGCAAGGTTAGTGCGGTCTTTGTCTGAATCATTTGGAAGTTTATTTTATCGTTCCTTTGGATTGTTCTTGTAATCCGCATTGTGGTAACTTTCAGAGTTTTGTCCTGTTTCGGTCTGACTAATATTGTTGGTTTTGTATTTCTCTTAGTTGTTTCTATTATTCCCGTTTTTTCCGGAATTCTAGTGTCATTTTTCAAGACATCTTCAAAGCTAACAGATGTTACTGGCATTGCTAATTCCTTTGTTTTTAGACATCCGTTTTCTGCGTACAATTCCCTTATTTCGTCCTCCTGTCTCTGCAATTTCTCTTCTGCTTTTAATCTCCTATGTTCAACTTGGTTGATGATTACCTTCAATTCTTTTATTATAATGCTTCCAGTTATTGCTTCTCACTTTAAGTCTTTGATGGATCTTTCCACTTTGTCTGTTTCATTATCCCTGTCTTTCCACCAATATTTGCCATTGCATAAGTTTCATTTCACATTATTTTAATCTTAGGGAGTTTCAAGTTTCTCCTGGTTCCTTTCCAGCTCCATGATTCTTCCTTCTAAAAGTGCATTTCGTATCTTAAGTTCTTCATTTTCTTTCTCGTGTTTGTATTTTTTGCTTGCTTACTCTTCCTCTGGTGTTCTTAGTTTCTTCTTTTTTGTCTCTTCCTCAATAAATGACGGTGTTCTCGACCCACAAGGTGTTGTATCCAGATTCTCCTGATCAGTGGGCCTTTTGCGAATATTTCTCAACGGTGTTGTTTTGGCTCTTCCATCCTTATTGGCTCTTTCCCACTCCGCATACACCTCGTCCACAACCTTCTGTTTTACCTCTTTATATTTCTTGTTTGATCGCGATTTGCTAACAGTAATCTCTTTTCTCCTCGCTTTTTTAAACCATTTAAGTCTAAATGAGTTGTTCGGATCGATATCCGTAACATTAGTTGCATTTCTCCACTCATGTTCTAACTTCGTCAGTCCCGTTCGGGTAATGTCTGTATGCTCGAACTTTTTCGCCATCTTCGCGTATTCTCGCTAGCACTCGATAGCCCACAAAAGAGAGCGAAGAGTATTTACTCGCTCACTAGAGAGAAAGTACGGCATTCCAAAAGTCGCAGTTCCGGGCGCCCGACACCCAAGAGACCAGTTTCCTGGGAGGGATAAAAAAAAGGAGAAAGTTCCCCCGGGTGACCTATTCCAAAATGTTCCCGGCAAAATTTCATGCCAGAAACACCCCGACTTCGGGGATAACACCTCCGGTCCCGGTCACCCCTCAAACGCAAGGAAATAATCAAGTTTGAAGAGACTAAATCAGGTCACCGGATCCCAAGTATAGCCCCGGTCCAAAATTTGTTGTATTGTGCTATAAGTACAATCATTCTAGTGTTGATTGGTGAGCCAAGATATGACGTCAAATAAGTTTCTGAACACTTAGGGCTGATTGTAAAGACAGAGTTTAGATTTCGTATATGGTAGGCTTAGGTTGAAACATTAGTTTAGAATTAAATTTAAATTTTATATATGGCCTTTAGGCATATAAGGCTCAGGCCGGGAAAGGGGAGGTGGAAAGGATTCGGAAAGATGTCGGCCACTGCAAATGTTGAAAGTGCCTTCCCGCTATTTGCCTAATGTGACTGAGGAAAGAACAGGAAAAACCTCAGTCAGGATAGTCGGTTGCTGGGATTGAAACCACGACCCGAATGTTACGCCAACCCTCTATCACTGAACTACAGCGGCTGGGTATCATAAGAACGAAATCTGAATGCTGGATCTTTGAATATGCGACAAAAATCGCACGAATCAATTGGACCAGATATCCGAAACTTTGAAGATCCGGATCTTTTGGTCTGGGTAACAATTATCCGGATTCGGATACGATTATTCGGATATCCACCCATAAACTTCATTTTACCTCTTCCTCGCAGTCACATTTGATTTGTTATTCCCTGTTGTTATATATTTTCTATTTGTGGTATTTCGATATTGTTCGGTGCCATTCACAACTTTCTGACACGCAACTAAATATTAATTTGGGAGGGGGTCAATGGATTTCGAGGGTCCATCTCCGAAGTCGGTCTGGGTATAACAAGTACCCATATATAGATAATCACGACTAAATTATATTATTTGCATGTTTAAAGGAATTAATACGCACAGCCACCACCACATACGCCAATGAGTACTTTCATATCGCTCAATATCAGTGTTTCTCTTTTTTTATATATTGTTCGGTATTTCAATATTATTCGGTATTTCGATGTACAATATCGTTCAGTATTTCGGTATATTGATATTTCCATATTGTTGGTATTTCGGTTTATCGATATCATTCGGTATATCTGTATTTCGGTATTTTCGGCATCGTTTTGTATATTGATACAGTCGGTATCCAAAACATACCGAAAGTCGTTATGACAATCTCAATAACGAACAAACCATACTTCCTGTATTGAGACACTACTGTCAGTTTAAAACGTAATGCTTTGCTCAGCTTTTATTTTTATTTTATCTTAAGTATATCAAAGCAAAAGCTTTGACATTGAAAACATCATACTTGTTTTGTAATGATATCGGAGACACGTAGAACATAAGTCGTTGAATACTGTCTTCTCTTTATCAGAATAAACAAGTCTGGGTAGTGTAATGGTTATATGTTCGTCTCTCACGCCTGCGCTCGCGAGTTAAAATCCTAATGAATCCATACATCTATTTAAAAATAAATTTTGTCTATGAGTACGAAACCCTGACAAACACAATTTTCTATTTTTCTTAATGTTTATTTTAAATTATTTTTCAAATAACGTCGGTTCCTTGTAGGAATCTTTCAAAACCCGTCATTGGCCCTCCCTTCGACGACCAAATGGCGATGTTGCGAGACTTTCTCCTCTGTAGTAAATCGCTAAGTGTAGCGAGTTTAGTTGCTGACTGAACAACACATTTGTTATGGTCTATGTAGTTCAGTGGACAGCATGTGAGACCTTCATTCTCACGGTTATCGGTTCGATCCCAGTCCAAAATTTCAAATAATAATTTTCAAGGAATTAAGCTCTGTAAATGATATTCATGATTGCTACTGAAAGAGATTTATCCCGTCAAGGGAGAAAATGACAAGAGAGAGAGAGGGGGGATTAGGGGGGGGAGACGCAGACTGTGCATTTATGAGCGTTAAACTTTCATTTATTTCAATACCTTCCGCCATTTTACTCTACCTCTTTCATTATTTTCTTATCTCTTCGTTCGCTCTTTCCCCGTGTTCATCCATGCTTTCTCTCTCTCTCTCTCTCTCTCTCTCTGTGTGTGTGTGTTTGAACAAGAGGGATGGGATTTATGTCTAACTTTCTCGTGGTTCTCTACATGATGCAGAACAAGTCAATTCTTTCTTGTTCCGAATGGAGGAATATCTTGGCATTCCATGTTTCCGCGCATATTTGTACTGTCATGTTTGTCATCTAACTATGCGGCGTACAGTGTAACAATTCTCCTGGAGGAAATTGCCACTATTTCTTATAATTCCAACCTCCATTTACTTTAGTTCGTGACTGTATCATGTGGGCTTGGGGTTCTCCCGACCTAAATTCACAATTTATAATGTACTATGTTTAGTTCTTGTATGATTGAGTCGCTTTACTTGTGAAAAAGCAAATACAGTATATAGAACACATACGATAAAATATAATATAGGATACTTGTAGCAGAAATTTACATCACAGCATTCCATCATGAATGTTCACTATTTACGATAAATATTGGCTATGATGACGTAACAGTTTATATTTTACATCCCTATTTAAATCTTCTATATGAGTTTAGTTAACGCGTTGAAAATACTCCTAATTTAACATTTGACAAACTGTTAACCGATTTAGAAGTATTGTTAAAGAAATTAAGAAACAAAGACTGATCTTTAGTAGCAATAAGTCAATCAGTCAAAAGCTGGTGAAAAATATAGGCGTCCTCTCTACCTATTTTCAACCTGTCCTCTTCCTCTTTCGTCTTTAACTCCTTCCTTCCTTGGATTTACACAACCCTTGTAGAAAAGTTACAGCTGATTTCTTTGAAAAAGCACCTTCAAATTCCCAAAGCTTCAATGCCCTCACCATTACTCTCTGACCTGCTGTGTCAGCTTTTCTGAGTGAAGATTCAATCTCCGATCGGTAGAAACGAAATCCACCCCTACCCCTATAGGAAAGGTGAGTCCTTTAGATCTCTGCTAAATTTCCCTTTACTTTTTCGTCTTCTTTTTTCTTCTTCATCGGAAGGAGGGAAAGAAATGTTAGAAGAGTAAGGGGTAACGGTAGAAATGCAAGGGTTCAGGAAAGAAAATTTAGAAAAGACTTGCATGGCCTGTCATCAGCCACCTGCCGTGTGTCCACCGCTTTCGAAGGGCTTGGTCTCCCTTCCCTGCTCTCTATCTTTCTCTGTCGCCAATC
Source organism: Lepisma saccharinum (assembly GCA_022664845.1). NCBI lineage: Eukaryota > Metazoa > Arthropoda > Insecta > Zygentoma > Lepismatidae > Lepisma > Lepisma saccharinum. The sequence continues at coordinate 14,792 of JAGDQP010002017.1, read as the reverse complement.
TATTTCTCGTGCTCAACATCTCTCGTTCTCTATCTCTTTCATTTCTCTCACTCTCTCTCTATTTCTCTACACACGCACACACACAACACAAGAAAGGTTCGTTTCGGCGTCTTCAAGCTGGATTCTGCCTCAATCGTGTCAAATCCTCCCCTGGGGGATCCCGCTCTCAGATAAGGATGGAAAGCATTCCAAGGAAAGGTGCATCTTCCCTTCTCTCTCTCTCTTTATCTTAGCTTTTATCCTTGCAGATAGGCAGAACGCACGCCAGGGATGGTGTGCTAGCATAATGGAAGTGAAGGATGATTCAGTGAGGGTTTTATGGATCATTCTTATGTCACAGATGTTCCATGAGAATTGAGGTCATGTTATCTGTTCTCCTTACGAACATAAACCATAATTCCTCTCAGTTTTTCTTTCTTTCATTTCTGAAATGAAATTTACAAAATATGAAAAATTTAACACTATAAGCGGGAGCAAAAGTAATTAGAAATACATCTTTGTATTCGGGTCTTTAATTGTATATGTATTAATTTTTTTATCTAGGTTAAATTCACAGGTTTAGTTTTATGATTCTACAATTCCCATAATTAACTACATTTTCAGAAATTCTCTTATCCTGAGCATTGGTTTAATAATGATTCAAAAATCACTATTTATTTTAATTTCAAATTAGGTGGGTGCGCAACTTCGTGAATGATAGTTATCTATAAAGTGGTAATTGTGGTAAGATAGCATAGGTAATTTCTTAAATTAGGTTCGAAACAACATGAAATCTCTGTTTAATAGGGATTTTCATTTAAGAACGTTTGTTGACTGTTCAAAATGTATCTGCAAATGTACAATCGTAATAAAATAAAGTAGAGTCTACCTGCAGTTATGTTTAAAACAACATGAAGACAGTTCAATACAATATTGTTGGTTCAAAATAAATAAAACCGTTCCTTTTATTGTCCTTGTGCCTGAATAGTTGTTGGTATAAAATTGGGGGACCATATGAAACGTTCAGTACTTCTACACTGGCACGTATAGTGCACGAAAATACGTGATGAACATTCCAATAATGTAGCTATCCAAGATGGCGGCCATACAAAATAGCCGCCGACGCTATTTATTAAAATGCAACGTATCTCGGCTCTGACGAGTTATCCCATTTCGATCATTCTTTTTTTAAATGAAAGATCATTTCTTTCGCTACAATTTTATTTGTGAGAAATATTTTCATAAATCGAATAGTATTTACTTCAATGTAAAAAAAATGTTTCATTTTAGCCTAAAATATATCTTATTTAATATTTTATTTGGAAACGACTGCTATTAGAGAAAACTATGTTCTTACATAAACTATATTTTGCAACTCAGGCTTTAATTTCATGAAAATATTCATTAAATCATATAACTACAACCCGAGATACTAACAATTGTTTGAAAACTACTGTAATACGAGGTACCATTACGGAAGCACTAATGCGTGTAGAAGCTTACATGATGTTTTGGAATAAAATAGGGGGAACAACTGATACTTTCAGCTCTTGAACATTTGTCTACGAAGAGCACGAATATGGGTGACAGACCATCCAAATATGTATTAAAAATGGTGGCCATTCAAAATGTAGCTATCGACAATTTTCCGGCATCGCATTACGATGTTTCAATAGTTCCTTTTTAAATGAAAGATTATTTCTTTGACTTTAATTTTAATCAATATTTTCATAAATATTATAGATTTTTTGTTAAATTTTGAAATGTGCATCTTAACCTTAATTATTTTATTTAATATTTACTTAAGTATATTTAGATTTAGTTTTTTAAATAAAATTTTAAAAAAATAACAAAAAACTTTTATTCACATTTTAAGATCTAATTAGGAAACGATATATTTTAGATAAATATACGCTTTAATAAATAATGCTGCTGGACCGAGGTGGGTCAATCGTTAACGCTCAGCTCTGGTGCTTGGGCTGGTCGGTTCGACCGCTGCTCATGCTTTATGGACATTGTGGTAGACAAACACCGCTTTTCTCAAGGTTCTCCCGTTTTCTCCCAGTTTCTTTATTCCATGAATTCATCATCCAACTGGCCTGATCCAAAGTTGCCTAAAGGTCTTAAACTTAAATTCAAATTCAAAAGCTGCTGCTTCCAGTATATACTTTTATTTGAAGAAAAGGGCAATAATATTCGATAATCTGTACCTAAGAAATCACTACTAATAAAAAGTTTTGTTTTCTGTTGTACTGCACAAACAGATTAAGACAAGTAAATGCATTGTGAAAGGTGTTAGAAACTTAGCTGAAAGTGCTTGATATTAGCCAAAGTGTCTTAGAAATTTATTAAGAAGTAGCATCAGCTTTAATAATGTTCCATTCAGGTTAGGCTATGACAGTGTAAGTACATTTGCAGGACAAGGAATGATCAAAAGGTTTATTGAAAGAGCACAAAATATATAAGAAAATTCAGAAACCTAGAATCGAGTGAACTGTTTCAAATGAGTTATTCAAGACAATTGGAATGTTTACTTGTAATATTTATTCCAAGAAATAAACATTGGAAATAACACACTAGTATTATCTTGCGGAGGGATTGTATTTCGATAGCACTTAGATTTTCAATTTAGCGCATTAACAACAAAGTAGGTTCATTCAGTAACTTCCAAGTTAACTAAATTAACGCTACAAAAAAGGTCTGACAAATATGATTGATTGAAGTGGCTATTGTTGAAGACATCCAAGTAAATAATTGTTGACGTAGCTAAGATGTACCGCGCACTCGCATTTTTTCAGGGTGACTATTTAATTATATAACAGCGCGCACTGGCAATTTTAAAATCACTATGATAAAATAATTATTGAAATATGGTCTAATTCGGAGGCGATGAAACTGTTGCTTGCATAAATATAATGCATGTGTTTAAACCTGTCTGTTCATTTGCAATTGCTCAATTTGGTGGCTGTGGCTTGTACCCTCAGAAAGAAATACAGTAGTAGCAAATAATTTATTCTTAAGTAACAAGTAATTTATTCTTTACGTAGTATGTTTTGCAACAAAAATATGTAATAGTTTAACGTTGGATTGTTTATATTTGAAGTAAATAAGTAAAAAATGTAAATAGACAAAATACAGAAACGTGGAAGTGATATTTGTAAATAATAAATTTATAATTTGTGTTCAATCATTATGGAAGTGGTTTATTAAGTTCAAGTATTGTTATTTGCTCTTACAACTTCCGAGTTATGTTTTATCATTATAAAATCATCTCAAAATTATAGTGAAGTAAATATTTATAGTAAGTCAGCAAAATCGTAATGTAGTGACGACCAACTATTTTTTGTCCATGTGTCACATTAAAATTTAGCAGAAACTAAATTGATCCTACAAAATTATGTGCTCATAATAGGTTTCTAAACTATAGGTTGACCCATTCCGGGACAAATATTTGCCGATAGGCCTCTGCATATTTATTTATCTGGGGGTGAGTTAAGAAGCGAGGAATACCTATTACCATAGACCTCATGATAGATAGACTTAGCGCCCTTCCCCATTTCTAGATGCGCTAAAACTAATGGGTTTTTGTACAGGAGCACGTGCTTTTGGAGCCATCCGCTAGGTAGCACTGCCATAGACCTCATAATAGCATATGAGGCCTATGGAAGAGCTACCTAGCGGATGGCTTCAAATGCACGTGCTCCTATACAAAGCCCATTAGTTTTAGCGCAGCTAGAAATGGGGAAGTGTGATAAGTCTATCTATTATGAGATATATGCTATTACCAAAGAAACTTGTAAAAAGAAAACTTTGTTCCAATAAAATTATAAAGTTAGAATTATAAACAGTACATAATTAGTTTTATTACTATTAATTTATTATTATTTATATTTTATAACTTCAAGATTTAGGATTTCCACTTTTATATAACTGTATACACATATACTTTTATGAAAAAGTAAATTTCACGAAAGTATCATCATCATTATTATCATCACAACAACAACAACAGAAAAAATACTTTTAATTATGGCATATTCTACTCAAAAAAGCACAAATGTTCAGTGTCGTACTTTATAACTCTGGGATACAAAAATTAACCAAATTTTGGTCTTATAATTGCAAGTACCGATCTAAAAATATCAAACCAAGCCTAATATGATTTTGGAATATCTTGTTTTAAAATATTTTAAATTCAAAGATGAAACTACATGAACATACACGGAAAGGACAGGAACACCAATTGCGTTTTCTTACTTAAAACCATGGCTGCTGGGAAGAACAGGCATCGTCACCTTATCTGAATTTTTAAATCGGTATTTTCCCTGATACCTGGCCTTACTTAAACGTGTATTGACCGATATTTCAACTTTAAGCGTCTGTTTGCGTCTATCACGTCCGCCAACATAAAAATAAACATATCTCCTATGTTTTCTTTCTTGGTAGTTATGGCCTTGCTAAAATGTGTCAAATTTGCGTATATTACACCTTTAAGGAGGTGCTTCCCGCTCTTAGCCCTAAGTTCCTCCGATATAAAAAAAATACACATTTCTTAAATGTCCTTCCTTTACCAACTGTAGACGTTTCATACGAATTCGAGTGTGACACGTTGGTAACCTTCCTTGTAAGCTATGCCATCAGCAAAACAAAGGGTCGGTGAGGCAGTTGATCTGCTTACAGAATTAAACATTGTTTAATTTTAGTAATCTCTGCCAAATATTGCGATTGTGATGTTTGCAAATTTGCATATTTTTTTAATTAATTTATTTATTTTGTTTATTTTATTTGTAACCAACATATTCTATATTCATTACTCAAGAAACTGAAGATTGAATTCTGGGATTTTAACCGTCCCGATGAACAAAGAAAAATCATCCGGGACAAGACATAATATTCCTGGTTAATCCCGCCCAAACAGGGACAGTTGGAAACCCTAGCTCATAACGTTTTAACCGTTGTGGAGCAAAACGAGTGTAGGTGGGTACACTATCTATTTTTTTTTAAAAAAATCATAATAGGGGCACCTTTAAATGAAGTCCCCAAAATACATGTACTAAAAACTTTTTAACCATTGTGGTGCAAATCGCAAAGCTTGAGTGCAAAACGAGTGCAATCTGCTGCATTATGTGTTAGAGTCTCATTTTTTAAATTTTGCTCTTGTGCCTACCATTTAACTTGGCCCCCACAAATATAAGTACTGATAACTATTTACCATTGTGGTGCGTATCTCGAAACCAGGGTGCAAAACGAGTGCAACCTGTTGCACTATGTGTCACTGTCCGATTTAAAAACAAATGCTGTATGAGGCTCCCATTAACTTGACCCCCCCTCCAAAAAAAATAAAAGAGCTTATAACTGTTTAACCATTGCGATGCAAAACGCAACACTTGGGTACAAAACGAGTGCAGATCGGGACACTATATGTTTTCGAAAAAAAAAATGACTGAGGGGGGGCTACCACTAACTTTACCACTCAAAATATCTATATATTAAAAAACTTTGCTAAAACTTTTGCCGTCCTTTACACTGGACCGATTTTGATCAATCTTTTTTTAAATTATCCGGCTTAAAAGAGTGATCAAAATCGGTAAAGTAGAACGGCCGGTAGATGAGCCACCAATAAACCGCATTCCTCTCTGTCAAGCATGAACTGAGGGAGAAGTGTTTAAGTGTTCTCCCCTATGTATTCCTCACACAAGCTTTATCCAGTCCGTCCGGCCGTTCTACTTTACCGATTTTGATCACTTTTTTTTTTAATATCCAGCTTAACACGTAAATTAAGCATCAGGAAATCGCATACCTCTCCGTCAAGTCTGAACTGGAAGAGAAGTGTTTGAGTGTTTTCCCTATGTATTCCTTAGGGGGAAATATTTATCATATTTCTCACAAACTTTGTAAAGTCCGTTCGGCCGTTCTACTGGACCGATTTTGCTCATTCGTTTTTTTAGAATTTGCGGGCTTATACGTAGATAAATCATCAGTAAATCACATTTCTTTCTGTCAAGTCTCAACTAAAGGAGAACTGTTTGAGTGTTCTTCTTTGTGCAGTCCGTCAGGCCGTTCTACTGGACCGATTTTGATCAATATTTTTTTTTTAAATATCCGGCTTAACACGTAGATGAGCCACCAATAAACCGGATTCCTCTGTCAAGCTTGAACTGAGGGAGAAGTGTTTAAGTGTTCTCCCCTATGTATTCCTCACACAAGCTTTATCCAGTCCGTCCGACCGTTCTACTTTACCGATTTTGATCACTCTTTTTTTTTTTTAATATCCAGCTTAGCACGTAAATTAAGCATCAAGAAATCGCATACCTCTCCGTTAAGTCTGAACTTGAAGAGAAGTGTTTGAGTGTTCTCCCATATGTATTCATTATGGGAAATATTTGTCACATTTTTCACAAATTTATCCAGTCAGTCCGGCCGTTCTACTGGACTGATTTTGGTAATTATTTCTAAAATATCCGGATTAACACGTACATGAGCCATCAATAAATGTCATTCCTCTCCGTCAAAGTCTCAACTGAAGAAGAAGTGTTAATCCAAAATGGTTGCTCAGAAAGACGTTTTCGAAACCACTGAAACTAGAGAAACGAAATTTGGTACGATTGTGTACCATTACGATTGGGCTACCATAATATAAGAAAACGTTAAAACGTCGTCCATCTTAAACCAAAATGGCCGCCAAAAGTAATTTTTCAAACCACTGAAACTAGAGAAACGAAATTTGGTATGAAGGTGTACCATCACGAGTAGACTACAATAAATGTATCAAAACTCCTCTCTTTATCATGGATGCGCACCCTCGAAGAGTCTAGTTACGATAAAGTGGACTCAACTCCTAAAACTCGCGAAGTTAGGGGCGCAACTCGCCACAGGGAATCGAGTATTGGTGACACCCCAATGACTGTTGCCAATATATTTTATTCACCCCGCACCAGTGGGTGGGCAATAAATTTTTGAATTTAAATCTGGATTGTTGTAAATAAAAATATGTAGGTTCAATGTTTTAAATCATTATAGTAGTATTTGGCAGGAATATTAGTAGTAGTAGTAGTGGTGGTAGTAGTAGTAGTAGTTGTTGTAGTAGTGGTAGTAGTAGTAGTAGTTGTTGTTGTTGTAGGAATAGGAGCATTAGTAGTAGCAGTAGTAGTAGTAGTAGTGGTGGTGGTGGTAGTTCTTGTAACAGATACAGCATATTTGCACCATGGAGGTGCAGACACCCAGAGATTATGGTTACGATAAAGGGGGGGGGGGGCAGCCCATAAAACTTACCAAGTTAAACAGGCAGCCCACCACGAGTAAGCGAGTATTGGTAACTGTCCCAATGAATGTTTGCAACATATTTTATTCACCCAGCACCAACGGGCTGGTACTTTAGCTTTAGGATTGCAGTATTGTTTCTTTGAAAGCTCATTAAATATATTTTCATATGTAAAAAAAATGGGATGGGCCATCAAAGCACTAGGGAGAAAAGTGAAATACTTAAAATGTCACCGTAAAAAGTAAAATGAAATATGACACTGCTATCTTCATTTTTGAATTTGAATTTTATTTGCAGCCTCTAGGCATCTAAGGCTCATCCCGGGATTGGGGAGGGGAAAGAGTGTTGGAAGATGTCGGGCGGGGGCTGTAATGGCGATGCCATCCCGTGTCTGCCGTGATTGAAAAAATCATTAAAAAAAGATTTATTAAGATAACCAGGCAGGCAGATTCACTTCCTATGAATTTTCGGGATAATTTTCAAAACTCAATTTTCAAAAAAATCCATAAATGCCGGATTTTCGGAAACATATTCAAAAACACATTTTATTAAAACAAAAATATCCAAAAATGTTTGATTTTGAGGAACCTTTTTCAAAAACACAAATCTTTTTAAAAATCCAAAAATGGTCGGAAAATGTTTGAAAACATTAAAATATATTTAAAATAGTTTCGTTAAACCTTTGTCCAGTCGCCTAGCGGCTTTCACTGGACCGATTTGAATGATTTTCCTTTTCTAAAATGTTCCTAATTACGCCTAGATATGTAATGAAGCATTCGCAATTTTCTCTTTATCAACTTTGAATAAAACAGAATCTCATTTTCCTTCCTATGTATTTCTTATGAAAATCTTTTCTGCAGAAGCTTTGTCCAATCGCCCAGCCGTTTCTACTGAACCGAATTTCATGAATGTTTATTTTTTTTAATTTTTGTATTTACATACAAATATGTTATCAAGCGGCCGTGGCTCTCGAGCCCGAGGCTTTGGCTTATTATTCGGGAGGCCTTGGGTAGAGTTTCAGCGGCCGACTATTCTGACTGAGGTTTCTCTAGTTTTTTTTTCTGTCACACCAGGCTAATTCCGGAATAGTACTTTAAAATTAGGGCCTGGTGACACCTTCCCGCTTCCCTTCCCCACCCCTAACCGGCCTAAGCCTTAGATGTTTTAAGGTCATAAAGAAAATTAAAAAACCTAGGTATGTTACGAACAATTCGCATCCCCTTCCTTCTAGATATTCTTGCAGAGCAGCGCACACAATAGTCGAGTGCACTCTGTTATTCATTTCTTGAACTATCGTATAAAGAGCACTCGGACCCTGCTGTGTTTTAACTGGTTCCGTGGTGCATTCGCTAACGTTTTGTATTTCGGTACCAAAGTTACTCGGTTCGGTCCCGAATCTTTCAAAAATATTTTCTGACCGTTCTCAAGGAATGTCAAGTTTTCTTTGCTTATCTATATTTAAAATAGTTTCAAAATCTTTTCTCCAGTCGCTCATACGTTAGTAGGTAAAAATGTGGGAACTAACCCAGAAGAACTTTCATTGATTATTTTTTTATATAAAAGATTGGTATCCGTCACTGTATTCTAGAAAGTCATAATCTATTGGTTTGCCAGCTTGTATCTTTTCAGAAACTAATATCATCACTGACACTTACGGAAAGGATATTACATTGTCTGAGTTATTTCCAGTTTCTCTGGGTCAGCAGTTTAACACGCTAAATTCAATTGTTTTCATCGGCCTCCTTGAAGATCAAAATTCTACTTCAGGGTAAATTCTTTAGTTACTGAAAATGAAACTGAAATTCTACAATACCCGCTGAACTTTTGGACAGTTTAGACACTAGCGGCTTATCACCATATATTCTAGAACTGAAAGAAGGAGGATCTATGGCGATGTTTTCGAGGAACTTAACTTAGAACAAGCGTTACATAATGACAAGAAAATAATTCTTCACAAAACATGTGATAACTTCTTAGATCTACAAATTAGAACTGACGTTAATGTTGACTAAAGAGTACTTCTTCCTCGCTTTCATTTATCGCCATCTGACTACTTTTCCATTTTATTCCATAACAATACAGTTTACAATTCAAATTGCATTCTGTATCATAATATATAAGACCCCTCATCTTCAATATTGTAAGCATATATTTGCCAGAAACACTTTTTAGTCATTGCCTGTTGTATGTAACACTATCATGTGCTAGATCTTTTGAGAATGTAAAAATTGAAGTAAAACCAATAGATCAACGCACCGCTAACGTTGTTTGGAAAAAAGTTTTGTAAATTTAAAGAGTATTTTATATTTTTTGTTCTATAATAATTACTGACTTATGATATTATTTCTCTTCTGTGTTTGTCCTTTATTTTACAACATTCTTCGTTTCTAATACTTCATTACCTCTCTTTTTATCTATTCAATTCCCTTATTTTAAAATGTTGCGGAGCAGCACGGGTACACTAGTATGTGCTTATAACTTTTTAATCGTTGCGGTGCAAAACGGAAAACTTGGATGCAAAATGGGTGCAAACCGATAGGATTTCTAAAATGTGATTTAGTGGTGGTGGTGGGGCAAGTTAATGGACCCGTGTGAATCACCAAGTCTTGTAAAAGCCAAGATTACAGACAAGAGTTAACGAGACCACAATTGTCTAGTCCGTTTCCAAAACCGCCATTGTCCAAGCGCCAGGGATCGGCTAGTAATTTTAGGTGGGGTTCGAATAATTTTGAGATTTTTGATCGAGGTCAAAAAAAAACAAAAAAAAACTAATATTCCTTACTATTTTTTTATTTTAATTTTCACTCACAAAAATTATGCCTATTTATACATAATTGTATTTAAAAATCAATGGGAGAAATTACATTTGCGGTCTTGAGCCAGTTTTTTAAAGTTAGGTTCACGCGGGGAGCAGCTTATGCGAAGTGTGTCTTCAAGGCGGGCGGCCGTTAATCTTGAGCGATATTGGTTCTTCAAAAAAAAAAATCATTTTTGAAAATGAAGTTTCACAAGCATGTGGAGCAAAACATAATAGTTAGGTAAATGGCTAATTTTCTGCCATATCCATGTTTTTCTGGGACATGTTTAGTCAACAATTCTTCGGCGGATGCAGTTTTATACCTTTGCAAGGAAATGTTTCCTTCAAGTCTATTATCTCCAATTGAAGTAAAGACTTTGAAAGGTGGAACAACTTCGCAGCCATATCAGTCTATTCTGACGCTGGAGAAACTTCAAAAGGCGATTTTAAGAATCGCGACAACTTCTATATCTCTGCGAAGTCTTGGAATCTTGCTGCAAATTCCTTCCTAAGATCAGACATCAACTTTGAAAATACTGCAATGTCTATTACATAATTATTTTTAAAATCCAGAATTGTTGGAAAGTGAATAAATTCTTGACTTGCAACGTCTTTTTCAAAGATATCCAGCTTGCGACGGAAAGAATACACACTTTGTATCAGATTACATATTAATTTCCAATTTCCTTGTAGATCGGTATTGAGCGCATTTATATGTTTGAGAATGTCTTTCAGGAAAGCCACAGCTAGCATATTGTGTTCGTTTGTTAGGAACTCTAGATGCTTCCTAGCTTCTTGTGTATCCAAGTTGTCTACGAAGGAGGTTACTTCTTCTTTTATTTGCCAAAAACGTTCAACCACTTGACCTTTACTTAGCCATCGAACATTGTTGTATTGCAGTAAGTCAGAATGCGCCGAATCACACTCAGATAGAAACTCTTTGAACTGTCTGTGCTGAAGAGCAGAACTAGACCTCATAAAACTAATCAACTTGATCAAGCTGTCCATTACTTTTTTCAGAGTGGCACTAAGTTTTCTACAAGGGACTGATTGGTGAACTATGCACTGATAAGATAGTAGCCCAGCATTCTTATCCTTAATTCTCTCTACAAGTCCCTTTTCTTTGCCGATCATCGCCCCGTCAGTTGAAGCAGACACCATTTTATCATAACTAATGTTTGAGTTTGTTATCAAGTCATCAAAAGTCTTGAATAAATCTTCTTCGCGAGCTTTTCCTTTAAACGGCAATATTGCTAGCAATTCTTCCCTAAATGTTTTACTTTTAATATCCAAAAATAGCACGAAAGTAGCCATGTTCATCATCAACAATGTCACATGATTCATCAAGTGATATGGCGTAGCAAGACGCCTTCTGCAGAAGTTCGAGCAAACTACCTTTATTGTCAGCAGCCACAATTTTGGTTCTTCTTGTATTGCTTCTTACCGACAATGGAATACCATCAATTGCGGCAACAACATCCTTTTTTCTTCAAAATGTGCCGCAGCCACTCCCAACATTCATTTTAACTATCTCAGAATCTGAAAATGGCATGTGGTGTTTATTAAGCGTCCTAGACACACGCAACACTGCTTCTGGAGGTTTTTCTTGCTCGCTCATAGAGCGATTTAGTAAGGCTATGCTTTTTTGTAGCAAGCTAGATATCTCTGGGGTTTTTCTTAACGAGCTTCACTACCCAACGGATTTTTTTTATGAAACTGCTGATGAATTGTTTCGTAGTGTCGCTTTAAATTGGAACTTTTAACAAGAGCGACAGTTTTGTTGTATATGACGCAAACTGCAACAGTTCCAGACCTATCAGTCAGCTTAAAACAATATTGTTCAATCCACTCAGCCAACACTTTCTATTTTCACTACCAACTTTACGCTTTTTATGATCCATATCGATGAAAAAAAAGTTATAAGCCCCGACGATAACAAAACATTTTTTTTCACGAGATCGCAACAACTACTGACGAAGTGCCGATAAAATTTGTCTATTTTATCTATATTCGTTCTTCATAAAAAAAAGCCGCCGCCCGGCACATAGTGCGTGCCGACGCACCGCAAAGGATCATATGACAGGTCGCCACCGCCGAGTACACCCACCCGAAAGATAACATTGTCATTTCACATCAAAGTTTCATAAAGTGGCGTTAAGCTTTCGTTCGAGCTACGAGCACAAAAATTGTTAAAATGAATATGCCTGCTCCGATTAAAAGAGGCTTCAGAGGTTGCCAGAGTCAGAGATCGGTTTATAAAATTTCCTATTTCATTAAATAAAATTCATGTGTTGCCTTCGGGTGTACAGAGCTTTTATGTGTATCTACAGCTTGTTTCCTTCCGCCTTCACTCTCCAGCGCACTCTTCTGCGCGACATAGGATAGCAACTATGTATTTAATCTACGTACTAATCAGTTACGTAATTACTTGTAAAATACTATAAAAATGATGAGGGTGGCGCTCAAACGTATTGTTATCTACAGAAAAATATTTTTTAATAATAAATAAATTACTTGAGTAATTTATACTTTAAAATTTATTTTGGCGGTCCAGTTTTTGACCTTCCGCGGTCCAGGCCTGGACAGTAGTCCGCCAGTTGCAGACCGTTACCATAAATGTTCGACATGAACACTTTTAATACACATTTTATTTTTTCAAAGCTAGGGAAAATTTGCGTCCACGAACATTTTAGAAGTAATGGTATGGTAAGGAAATGTTATTTGATATATAAAGGTTATAGTGATATAGGTGATATTTCTAAGGAAACCTGTCACCGAAAAGTCCCTTCCCTTTCGAAGCTGCAACGAGGTCCGTGTATTTTCACTTCATGCCGTGCCATCTATTTTCAAGCCACTATCTGTGTCATATCTTGCTCTCTCTATATCAAAGATTCATTGGCAGAAATCTAAGCAAAACTTTGTGCTGTAATTTACGGGTACGTTAATATTAAGTGAAATCAAGGGATGTACTTTAATTTGTATTTCCTGTGTACCATTCTGTGCACAAGGATCTGTAATATTTTTCCAAGAGCAGAAAAGTTTTTAGCCTTTCAGTCAATTATGGTGTATGAGTCAATTTTAAGCCTGTGATACTTATCTAAAAACTGTGAAAAACAGATTAATTTTCTTCAGTACTTCCGGAAGAGAACGTCAATTCTTCAGACAATCATGATGCTGCCTGGATGTGTACGAAATGTAGATTTTGGTAGTCACAAGATGTCAAAAGCAAGACAGGCATAAGTGACAGTATAGGTACACAGGTATTCAGTGAAGCTTTTCCATGCAATCATTTCATGAAAATTGCCATTTACAGGACATTGACGAGGACATAACCATGTTCATATGTAATAACTCTTGTAAAAAAAATGTCTAATGAATCAGAGTAATACATTTGGTTAGGGAAAGTTCTGGTTAATAATTCATAATGTCACCAAATAACCTAGTCATTATTACCAAATAAACTATCACTATCAACAAATAACTTTCCACTTTAGTGTTTTTATTTTGCTTTTTAGGTAGATTTCGAAGAAAAATCTATCTATTCAGATCGGTACGATATCTATGTACATATACATCCAATATTAGAAATAACACATTAAAATTTGGTTCAAATTTTCTCAAAATTATGGTCACTAACGTGTTAATGTATACATTTACATACATATATAACTAGGAGCTAGAAACACCAAATTTGGACTATGAGTAGGTAAAGGAAAAAGTCCATTTTGAAAAAGTCGCCATCTTGGATCCAGAATGGCCCAAAACCCATTGCTGTATAGAATAGAGAGCTTAAACAGCTGGAGCTAGCAAGATGAATTTTGGTGTGAAGGTACAACATCGCTAGTAGATTGCGAAAACATTACAAAATGTATCCAGAGACGCCGTCTTGGTTACAAAATTGCGTACTCTAAAAATACAGTTTCCACAACGTTTGATGCGAAATTTGGTATGATGGTACATGGTGCCCATTAGGTTAAGAAAATATTTCCAAAACGTCGCCATCTTGGATCCAAAATGACCCCAAAACCCATTGTTGTATAGAATATACAGTTTAAACGACTGGGGCTACTGAAATGAAATTAGGTGTGACGGTACAATATCACAAGTAGCTTACGAAAATGTTACATGATGTATCCGAAAACGCCATTTTGGATCCATAATGGCGGACACAAAAATACATTTTCCACACCGTTTGAGCTAGAGATACGAAATTTGACATAAAGGTGTATCTTAACTAGTAGTTTAAGAATATATTAAAGACGTTTAGGAAAGTCGCCATCTTGGAACCAAAATGGCCTCCCAAAAATCATTTTCGACACTGTTTGAGCTAGAGAAATGAAATTTTATTTGAAGGTATACCTTCACGATTAAGTCACGACAATATAATAAAACGTTAGAAAAAAGTCGCCATCTTTAACCCAAAATGGCTGCCAGAAAACTCATTTTCTAAACTACTAAGGTTAGACAAGTAAAATTTGATATGAAGGTGTACCATTACAAGTAAGTAACAAAATAATTGTGAAAACCCCCATATGGGGGCATAACCCCCCAGTGGGTGGTATATTTGTACCATGGAGGCGCAGTCCGCCAGAGAATGTCTGATTACGATAAAGGGGCAACAACACCCCCAAACACCCTTGTTGGGAGCGCAGATCTAACGGGGGTCTGCGGGCAGCGCCCCTAGTAAAGCAAAGCGAGTATATATGTGTATTTCTCTTCCTTTATATATATATACCACCCTCTGGGGGGTTATGC
>JAGDQP010002016.1:0-101869 GCA_022664845.1 Lepisma saccharinum | reverse complement strand
CCATTTCCGTCTGCTCTAAAACTAATGGGTTTTTGTACAGGAGCACGAGATTTTCAATTGATACGCTAGGTTGCTCTAGCATCGACCTCATAATAGGATATGAGGTCTATGCCAGAGCTACCTAGCGAATGAATTCAAAAAATCACGTGCTCCTGTACAAAAACCCATTAGTTTTAGAGCAGACGGAAATGGGGAAGCGTGCTAAGTCTATTTATTATGAGGCCTGTGACATTTACCAAGAATTATGGAAGTATCAGAAAAAAATATTGCTCGGACCAGCTTTTGGCTCAGCTTCAAAACAAAGAGAAGAGGGGTGGATGGTAGATTTGCAAATATGCTAGAATTGTCATCACCTACCTCATAAATTTAACACATTTCCCTGTTTATTACTAAGTTTTATCATGGAATATGAATCTGTTATCCACAAAAGTTGATATTTCTGGACATATTAGATTTATCCAGAAACAAATTTAAGCTTTCTCTAGAAAATTGTTGAAATGATGCTATAAAAAATTTAATATTTTTCCTTGCGGGGGACGCGCTCCGTCTCTGGTTCCGCCACTGACTCAGATTAGATTTTAATTTCGTTATACGCATTTTTAACATCATACATCATTCATGGATATAGATTTACTTAGGAAAGTTAAGTAAGATTACTTTTTTCATCGTTCAATGCGAAACAAAATTATGCAATCTGTATGCTGATCTTTCCTATCATGAGTAGTACGTCATAAAATCATTTTTCACTATTATAACGCAGTCCACATTCACAATTTTACTGGATCGAATGTCACAGTTTATTAAAAAAAAAAAAAGAATCCAAGAGATAACCGGAATTGTTACACGCTTCCCCTGGTGCATATGAAAAAGAAAAAACAACACGTAATTATTGGGAGAGGAGTCAATCATTCGTTAAGAAGGAAATTGCCAATTCTGGAAGTGTGTTGCATTCAAAGACTTGCGTTTTCTATGACTCTCGAGTGCTATTAACGAGGTATGCAATAGGCCATGGGAATGTCGAAAAGCTTTGCATTATCGAATAAAAACTCCTGAACAATCTATAAAAATAAAAATGTCTGAAATCTTGCTAGTGAGTGGTACCGGATAAATTATGAAGTGAATGTATCGTTTCTAATATTCCAGATACTGGTAACCTGTGACGACAAGCTTATATTATGTAGATGAATAGCTATAAGAATAAGTACAAAATATTTTAATTTTATTAAGTCAATTTAATTACAAGATATGTGAATGGAACGTCTACCATCTAGTGACATTTATTTGAACTATCACTATAAACAAACCGTTTTTCGGCACATTATAGGGAGAATCTCATTTGAAGTATATAGAAACGATTTCAAAATTCCATTGACTGTTCTTTCGTCACAGCACACGGATAAAAGTATAAAATTTAGTAGTGTAAATATTTGATCTTCACTTGGTGTAATATCCAGAGGCGTCAATATTGGGGGCAGGGGGCAATTGCCCCCCCCCCTGAGTTTGAGAATATAAACTCACTAAAACTTAATTTTCTTTAAGTTTGCTTTTTAAATTTTCTTTTTTGTTCATTGTTGAAAGAGCTTCATTGTTATAGGTTTTGAAGCGATTTCAACAATGAAAAGCGAAAATAAAAATCGGCATTGATCATACTCTTGAATTGGTTATGGACTTTCTTCCCTGAAAGTTGAATTGAATTGAATTGAATTGAAAAATTCTTTATTTAAGCGGGCGAGGTTCAGCCTATGGCTGTTCTGCCACCTAACCCTTGTCCAAAGAATACATTGAGAAATATATATATATATAGACAAAAATTTAAAAAAAGGTTACAAAGTCAATTGAGTATAAAAGGTAAAAAAAAGGCAAACATATGAAAATTTATAGTAATGGAATCTGTTCGAAAACAACAAAGTGAAAAACATATAAGCATGCATACATATACTAACACGGATACTGTACATACAATACACAAAAGCATAAAAGTTACGAGAAAGTCAAGTTAGACACTCTTTGACGGTACAGGAAAAAAAAAAAAAGCTGCGTGAAATTTCGTTGTTCATATTATGCTATGAATATCATGTGTGCTTGAGCTTACTCGCTGTTGGCATAGTAAGTACGTGTTTAATGCTTTCTTGAAGGCATGAAATGTTTTAATTTCTATTATGGAATTAGGTACAGCATTCCATGACCTGGCAGCGAATATTGAAAATGATGCGCTTGTTTGTTTAAGCCGATGACGTGGAATATCTAAGTTCTTATTTCGGCGTGTCGAATAAGAATGATAAGCAGATCTATTTATTAGCTTCCTATACAGATATTCGGGACATTCTGTTTTAAGAATTTTAAAAACAACACAGCAATTGTGTAAATACCTTCTTCTTGACATTGTCAGTAAATTGTTGTTATTGAGAACTGGCAGAATATGTTCACATTTTCTTAAGCCAAAAGAGAAGCGGACACAAGAATTTTGAACCTTTTGTATCAACTTAGCTTGGCTTATTGTAAGAAGTGGACCATATACAGTATCACAATAATCAAATAAAGGTAGTACCAACATTTGTGTGAGAAGAAGTCTTACATCTTGCGATAAGCAGTCTCGAATTTTGTAAAGATTTCTTAACACCCCTACGGCTTTGGAACATTGGGTAGACACATGTTTGTTCATGGTTAATTTCGCATCGATTTCTATTCCAAGATTTTTTATGTATTCTGAATACTTAATGTTTGAGTCCATTAACTGTAAGTCTAAATCGTAAGGCGTGATTTTATTGAGTTGATGAGAAGTTCCCAGCACAGTGTACGTACATTTTAGCGGGTTAATTACAAGTCCATTATTAACGCACCAGCTACTGATGGCATTTAGGTCTTGGTTAAGAGCTTCAACCGCTTTCATTATGTTCTCAGGTAGTGTTGTTATGAGTAATTGGGTGTCATCGGCATAACAGTGAATTTTTGCATGTTTGATAACTGATACCATATCTGCGGAATATAGAGTGAACAATAATGGTCCCAGAATCGAACCTTGTGGAACACCCCTGTCAACAATAATTGCTTCGGAAACTTTATATTGCTGAGTTTGCAAAGTAACCTGTTGTTTTCGATTTAACATATAGGAACTGAACCATTTTAATGTGTTGTCAGAGAAGTTATAGTATTTCAATTTTGCTAAAAGAACACCATGATGCACAAGTTCAAATGCTTTTGAGAGGTCCAATAGAACTAATATAACTACATTTCCGTCATCTAGTGCACGTAACGCAAAATCAGTAATATCTAACAAAGCAGTGGAAGTGCTATGTGATTTACGAAAGCCAGATTGGACAGACGGCAGAATGCCAGCGTTATCAATATGAGAAATAATTTGTTCGGACACTAACTTTTCGACTACTTTAGAAAATATTGGCAATATACTTATTGGTCTAAGGTCATTAATGGATTTTATAACAGTCTTTTTCGGTAACGGTAAAACTTTAGCTAGTTTCCACGCAGTAGGGAAATTACCATTAACCAATGAGTGGTTCATTATGTGTGTTAAAGGAGATAAGATGGCAGGCAAGGCTAGTTTCAGCATCCTGCCAGTGATGTCATCATAGGCAGCTGCATTTGACTTAATGCTATATACTGCCTTTCTTACTTCATCTTCATTCACAAGTCTTAATGTGAATGGCTTTCTACAAGTGGGATGCGTGAGTGAATTGTACCGATTGATTTGTTGATCAAACTTAAAGTTGCTCGTCAGCGAAATATGGTATGAGCTAGCAAAATGATAGTTGATAAGGTTAGGATCATTTAGTTCTTCAGGAAGCTCCAAACATGAGTTTTTACGGCCTACTCCAAGTTCACGCAGTGTCTTCCACGTTTCTCTGGTATTTTTAGCGCAATTTACACGATACGTAAAATAAGCAGACTTCTCTTGTCTTATTACTGCAGTAGTAAAGTTACGAAGTTCTTTATATTCATCCCAGTGCTGCTGCAACCTTGTGCGTTTAAACTTTCGATGTGCACGATCGCGAAGTTTTATCAACAGCTTTGTGTTACTGGAGATGTATGGCAATTTGTTCTTCGTGATTCTAATTATCCGTTTCGGTGCATGTAGGTCAAACAGACTAGTTATTGAGCTCTCAAGAAAATTAACTTTACTATCTAGATTATCCTCTGCTTCAATTTGTTTCCAGTTCCATGTCCGTGCGTTTTTAAGAAAAATATCCTCCTTAAACGAGTTGTAATCACGATAATGAATATCAAAATGTTTCTGCTGAGGCTTTTGAAGATTTAGGGTAACATACGTTAAACAATGATCCGATGAACCGATAGGTGAACTGACCCCACATGATTCGACCAATTCAGTTCTGTCAGTAATGATCAAATCGAGTAACGATTCACCATACTCCGTTATTCTGGTTGGTTCTTTAATTAGTTGAGCAAGTTAGAACTTTCTTGGCTTGAACTTTTAAGAGCAACATTGAAATTTCGTGCAACGATAAAAATACATTAGACATCTATGGAAGCAGTGCTGCCATCTTTTGTTGGAGATCGTTGCTTTATATTAACCTTAAGTCTAACATTTAGCTTCTTCTGTAAACGTTTATATATATCTATATATACTCTTTTCCTTTCATATTAGTATTCGCTCAAGAATATTCTCTATTACGTCTGCATAGAGTTACAATTGGATTGCCGAGAAACTCAGTGCTTCGCCTGTCCAACGTTGAACCGAATTATACAACAGAGATTCTCAAAGGATGTGCACAGGTAGACTAGTATGCCGTAAATTACTTGCCTGTCTCGCGCCGTGAGAACACAAATATTTGTTTTCTTAAAATAGTTAAATAAAGGAAAAGTGAAATAGAAATTGAATATCTTTAAAAACGTTATTTATTAATACAAGAGGAACACTTGATTGTAAGTAACAAATTGGAATTCGTAAAATTGAGTCAATAGTTTATTTTTATAATTAAACACCGGCTTTTTAGGTAGATTTCGGATAAAAATTTACCTATTCAGATCGGTACGATATATTAACACGCTAGCGGCCATAATTTTGAAGATATTTGAACCAAAGTTTAATATGTTATTTCTAGACTTAATTGCTCGGCTAAGTTCGTTAATGAGCAAAATCGGCAAAAGGGGGTGGTCGGGGGAGGGGGTTGATATTTTGAAAAAAAAATATCCATTTACTATATAGCCCCATGGGGACACACTCACTGACTAACTGACATTCATATAAATTAATAACCCAAACTACTGGAGCTAGAAACACCCAATTTTGTACGAAGGTGAAGGACCATGAGTAGGTAAAGCGGAAAATCCGACATTTTGAAAATGTCGCCTTCTTGGATCCAAAATGGCCGCAAAACCCATTGTTGTATAGAATAGAGAGCTTAAACCGCTGGAACTAGCGAGATGAAATTTGGCATGAAGGTACAACATTACAAGTAGGTTGCGAAAATATTACAAAATGTACCCAGAGACGCCATCTTGGTTACAAAATGACGTAGTTTAAAAATCCATTTTCCACACCGTTTGAGCTAGAGATACGAAATTTGGTATGAAGATACATGGTGACTATTAGATTGAGAAAATACTGAAAAATGTTGAAAACGTCATCTTGAATCCAAAATGGGCGCCGAACCCATTGTTGTATAGAATATACAGCCTAAACGGCTTGGACTACTGAAATTTAATTTGGTGTGAAGATACAATATCACTAGTAGGTTACGAAAATGTTACATGATGTATCCAAAGAAGCCATCTTGGATACAAAATGGCGGACCTAAAAATACATTTTCGTCACCGTTTGAGCTAGAGATACGAAATTTGGCATAGAGGTGTATCTTAACTAAAAGTTTAAGAAAATATTACAAAATTTTAGTAAAGTCGCCATCTTGGAACCAAAATGGCCGCCCAAAATATCATTTTCGACACTGTTTGAGCTAGAGAAATGAAATTTTATTTGAAGGTGTACGAGTAAGTCACGACAATATAATAAAACATTAAAGAAATCGTCATCTTTAATCCAAAATGACCGCCTGAAAACCCATTTTCTAAACCACTAAGGTTAGAGAAACGAAATTTGGTATGAAAGTGTACCATGACAAGTAGGTCACAAAAAATGGTGAAAACCCCATATGGGGGCGCATTCCCCCAGTGGGTAGTATATTTGTACCATGGAGGTGCAGTTCGCCAAAAAGTGTCTGGTTACGATAAAGGGGGACGCATCTCCCCAAACCTCCATGTTATCTGGGGACAGCGTCCCCAGCGAAGCAAAGCGAGTATATATATATATATTTACATGCTAGCGGCCATAATTTTGAAGATATTTGAATCAACTTTTATTATGTTAATTCTAGGCTTAATAGCTCGGCTAAGTTCATTAATGAGTAAAATCGGCCCAAGGGAGTAGTCGGGGGAGGGGGTTGAAATTTTGAAAAAAATATATATCAGCCCCTATAGAGTTTAGAGGGAAACTTTGTCTTTATAAATTATAGTACTTCCTATGAAGTTTACGGTGACAGCAACGATACAGGGGTTGTGGGGTGGATATTCAAATTTTTTAAAACCACGTCTTGTGGGGTATCGTTGGAAAGCTCTTGATGAATAATCTACAAATCAATAAATAGTTTCTCGACAGCGCTCATGTAAGGCAAGATTTGAATTTCTGAAAATAAGAAGAAAAAACTTCGAGATCCTCCTCAGCCTGTGGGCCTGCCGAAAGGGATTTTTTATTTTGCAACTTAGTCTGGCATAAGACATGAAGCCCGGCCCTCTCGGAACCATCACGGTTCATATTCCAGTTTGGGTTCTTAATTTTAGAGCATGGTTTTCCCTTAGCGTTTATAAGTACCAATTCTGTATCCCTTTCAGTGAGGTCCATTGGTGTATAAGTTTTTGTTCTCTGCAGTTTTTAACTTATTTCTTATCAGTGGTTCTTGGTTCAGAGTCCTGCCGTGTGAAGTCATAACTCTGGGGATTCTACTTGATGTTTCTTTGTTTTCTGGTTGGTTAGTGTCTACACTTCTCTTGTGCTCGAAAGCACCAATGTGACTGTATTCTGATGTTTATTACTATTAATGACATTTTTTGTTTTTCTATAAGTATTCACATTTAGTGATTTGTCTTTTGTTGAATTGCTGTTAACGTCTAAAGTAAGTCGACTTTTAAGGATTGGACCTACATATTTTTGGTAAATTGAATTCTAAACCTCCGTTTCATGAAGCTCTACAAGGATTGAGCGTATAGCAGAGGAGCGTGATTGCCACTCGCCCACCTATATGTTATTTTGGGTTGATGGTGTTTGTTTATGTATGAACATTTTGAACATAAGTGTGTAGAAGATGAGTAGTTCGGTCTGCCTATTCGCTTTTTATATTTTTAGAAGATATTAGAAGAGTTGGGTTTTCATTGCTCTGCTTCAGCACATTCTAGCTGAAATGTGTGATTCCAAGGTTCTGAAAATGAATGTCACCCCTCAATGTGTACGGTTTTGGTAAACATTTTTAATAGGACCTATATAATTTTCTTGAGGGTATTGCTTTAGTAACTGGGATTTTGAACTGTTTTGCTACTGCTCATTATTCTCCCGAATAATGTATTCGGTTGGATGTTCTGATATTTTTGCTTGGTGCGCACCTGGTGTTTTCCTTTTCTTATCATTAATTTGTTTTATTTTTGCTTTGGATTTGTCTCGGTGCCTAAATGTGTGTAGTAAGCAGCAGTGTATACCATAGCAGTGTGCTTTTTCATAGTGCGTTTTTGACAATATTATTATAATATGAGCGTTAGTAGGACTCTTTTTGTGTTTTCTTTCCTGGGTATTTCTGAGTCGTTTGGCTCGACATATGGCCGAGTTTGATGTGTAGAATTGCCCAAGTACAGGACAACTTGCGTCATCTAAGTCCTATATAGAGAAGTCCTGTTTATTTTTCTAATAGCTATTATTTTTTAGTGGAATATTATAACATTTTGTGCTAAGTATAGCAAGAAGTCAGTTTTTATAATATTCGCAGTGTATTGTCTAAGCGGTAGGTCCTTTTGGTTCAATTTTATCCCTATCCATTTTTATATTTCCCCCTGGATATATATTGGTTGAACCTCTAAGAAACAGGGTAGAAAATCTGATTAGAATTTTTTTCTTTATGCCAACTTTTTTACATACTACAAACGAAAGTTTGTTTGAAAGCCAGGTTTGATTCTTTTTATGGTGTGCAATGCAAACCCAAACATCACATTTACGACTTCACACTCTAGTGCTTCTGTAAAGTCATGAGGGGAGACATGAGAAAGGCGCTTGTAGCTCAACGTGGCCTGGATACGAAAGGTGTATTAAACATTATAATGACTAAGAGTCTACTAATTCTGCCTAAAACCGAATTTCGGGGGCGGGGGGCCATCCCTTCGTTCGTCCCTTATTTAAATTGTTTTGATGTTATAATGTCCTTTCCCCTCCAGTTAGTTCTATCTCCGATAATTCACAAAATAAGTTTCCGACGGTTATAATGTGAACTTCTCTGCCAAGTCCTAAGAGTCTTGCTCGTATACGCCTTACGAACGTGTACAAGGTTCTAACATTTAATACTTCACAGATAAATGGCTACACATGACCGAGAGGTTAGCGCGTTCGCTGTCTGTACGCGTGGTCACGGATTCAATTCCCACCGGGGTTTATTGAATGGACTGATTCAGAGTTCACTTTACCAAAAATTGTAGGCCCTGCTCATCCTTATAAGTTCATCAGGTCGTTTAGGACTTTAATAAGAATTCCACCAATTATAACTGTCTACAGGTTAGTAAGGTAACCTAAAGTTACACTCGTATATATTGCTTCTTAACAGACGCAAATTCATAGACCCATAAACTGTTATTTCTATATAACAGTTATAGAAAAACAACAGTTTAACCCGACTGTCTTCAACAGTTATCCTATATATGACTAGCAACGTGGTTATTTAACCAAAAAATCGCTCTTCGCTTGAATTAAGTTCTTTTTTAAAAATTCAGGATACACAAAAATGTAGAAGTCCAAATCCCAATGTTGGACACTCATAACTCGTGAATGATGGTCTACAGCATAATACTGCACAAGTACCCATGGTTACTGCTGAGGACAAAGGCCACTACTACGTACCAAAATAAACAAGAGAAAAACATAAATAAGTGTCAGGTGCTCAAATCTAGTATATTAAAATATAATTTAATTTGGACATAATTTTTAGTGTTTAAAGTTTATTATTTTGTCAACAAATTAGTATGAACGAGCAGAAAATTAAAGATAACCAAATCCGTGGTAATAAATTACATCTCTGTACCATCAACGAGATTAATTAAACTTTCATTTCATTCATTTCAGCAATGCTATATCTTGTAGTAACTTTCCTGTGGTAGCAGAGTTCAAACCTAGCTGGAATTCACTTTAGATCCCATAAGAAAAGTGGGTCGAAAGAAGTTAGTTGCTGTTTTTTTAAGCCAATTAACATGTGTTTTAGAACTGAATGGTAACCAATAATTTTCGAAAATATATGATTATTCTTTAATCCCTCATGTCTGCCATCTACCCGCAATTTAATTATCACCAATTAATTTCAGGTGAACCTGAAGTTTGTAAGATCTCTCCTACAGCAAACACTGAATTAGATTTGTGGTGTAGTAATCTATAATCTTCTTCATGGACTTTTTTACCTTACTGGTTTAAAAGAACCTTTGACTTTGACGTTTCTAAATTTAATCTGAATCAGTATAACAGGGAGTTTAAAAGTGAAAACAAAATTGGTAAGAAATTACAACACAATTCTATAATAATTACAGGAATTAATAAAACGATTTTAGAATACAGTGGTGAGATCACGGTTTCCGCCAGGATTTTCAGCTTGAGGGGCTGTAAGTGGAGTTTTGTACGGTTTCTAGCAATTTTGGACCACAAAAATTTTAAAGTTGGGGGGATGTTGTCGAGAATTTGGGGGTGACATCCCCCACAAGGGGGAGGGGCGGTCTGGCAGAATTGCTGGGTAACACAGCTAGTTTGCCGGTAACCAGTTGTTAAAATTTTGTTCGAATCACCGTACTATTTGTTAAATCACTCGAATAAATGATTCGATTCATGTAGAACTAATGGACGGAAAATATAATTAGTGCCAGTTGTGAGGTGTACTTCCACACACTTACCGACCCGCAAGAAACTGTGCATGTATTATGAAATACATTTCGAACTCGAGTCATAGCAGCTGTTTCGAAAGCTTATGTCTATACATATTTTTATTTTAGAGATAGGAAGGAAATAGGAATGTTGACGAGACCTACAGAATCTAAACTTTATGGAAGCATTTTGTATTGACGACTGATCTTTTGGAAGAGCTGTTACGTGTTAGGTTTCCTCTCCTTGTCTCTTAAGAAGCAAGATACTGCCATTATGAAAGCTGAACGACTGATCAGAATGTCTGCATATGTTTCCTACTTGCTAAATTAATTTAAAGACAAATATAAAGTTGTGATTGAGGAAATTGTAACGTTTAACACATTCAAGATATTCTGTTGTAAAGGAATGAAAAATTAAAGTTTGTTAAGAAAGTAACGAGCCTTTGGTGGAAAGTAGATTTCAAAGTGGAGATCATCACAAGCAAATGTCAAAACGATTTTTGGTATAGGGTCCTCTTACGTAGCCTTCTGACGTGACTATTTCATCTTACGAACAGCTAAATTTTCATCTTTGAGTAAACTCAGTGAACTATGTAGTGTATTGTGTAATAAAATTGTATGAAAATTTATTTTATATGCACTTTAATATGCCCACGATATATGAATTCTGTACTGCATGCAAATTCAGCTTGCATACATTTTAATTGTTAAGAATTTCATATACGGAGAAAAGACACTGTGGATTGTAAGGTAAAAACATCGTGTGGACAAGCAAAAATAGAATTAGCAAAAACACGGTTAGCAAAACATTTTTGGAAAAATCCATGCCACAGGTTAGGAAACACCGCTGCTATCTTTTAGTATAAAAGCGCTTTGCTTGCTACCGTAAATTCACTCTACTCTCAACAACGGTAGTTAGAATTGTAGTCACTTGAGTAGAAGCCAAGGAAGGTTATTCTTAAGAAAATTGTAAGTCTGTCATTATTTTAATTGCAAGTCTTTCTCTTTAAAATACCTTAGTTTTAAGTATTCAATTGTCTTGAACAGTAAGAGAAAAGGTCAAATATTCACCAGACTGTGAAGGAGGTCTCCCGCTTGACTCCAGCTTGTATACGATTACTTCTTAAATATAACATTTATATGAATCTATTTGACCTGACAATCTGTCAATAAATTTAATTCATCTTAAAAAGAGTTAGTTTCCTTTCATAAGAAGTTATCTGGTTTACCAATTATCCAATAGCTATATTAAGTAATTGATTAACTCAGATTAGGTCCTAAGTTTACCACTAATCATAACCCTTAGACATTATAGTAGATAACAGGAATTTAGGAAATAAGAACTCTCCTCCTGTCGCATGGAAAGCTATAAAAATCCTCCATGTTTGACTAAAGGAAAACAAGCATTGAACGTGATAAACTTCACCTTACATATTTTCCGAAGAAATGCTCTGAATGTTAACAACATATGCCATAATGTGGATATCAAGCGTCTAAGGCTACCCTCAACAAGTGGAATCCAGGAAAGTATATTAAATCTTGGTTGAGAGAAGGTACTCTAACTACGGAAGACTAAAGTATAAAGAAAATGAAGCACCAGATCGAAGATAGATTTGGATTCGCTTTTCATCGTAGCTTTCCTCAGTCTCCTTCCATTAGAAAAAGTTGATTGCACACAAGCATAAAAATCATTCGATGTGAAATTGTAACCCTTATTTTTCAATGTAATACAAAACAAACATGTAGCTATATAAAGTTTATATAGTTACAGAGGAAGAGTCTTCAGTTATCCTGGTTCATCTTCTAAAATCTAGTTTTAAGGGAATACGAAAAAAAAAATTCGATAGTCTTGGAACTTGTAATATAAATTATGTATGCAGAATAATTTTATACGTTGTTTCAGAATTTGTTATTTTCCTAATATAAGGCATAATGCTCTTGTTCATTTTACATGTATTTGAATTGACCATATCTTATTTTAGTGTGTCGAGAAAGAACTACACAGCTGTGTTAATTCAACACAATACGGGAGTAGATCGTCACGCTGGGACACCGCATTCTGTTGAATTAACACAGCTATGTTTTACTGTGTACACATAAAGTGTGTATTGTTTATTTGCATTTAAGTAACCTGTATGTACTTCACATATTAAAGAGTTTTCTCTTGCTTTAGGTTTAAATAGAATCATAATCTTTGTAACTTTCAATTCAGTATTAACTCAACTAAAGTATGAGACAGAAACCTCCTTCATTTAAACTGCTGTCAGTGACCAACAACAATGGAGAAAGACTGATAACTTTTGCGATTTCGAAAAACCTACTGGTAAAGGGCACGTACTCTGAACACAAAGACATACACAAATACACATGGCTATCTCCGGACAGTAAAACTCTCAATAAGATCGATCACGTATTAGTAGATAGACGAAGACACATCAACATAATGGATGTTTGGTCGCACAGAGGAGCGGAAGATGACACCGACCATCAATTAGTGATCACAAAGGTAAGAGAAATGTTATACATCGCGAACAGAGAAAGCAAGGCGTGAATACAACTGAAATTCGAAGTGAAACGATTAAATAATCCGAGCATAAAAGCAGATTACCAACTCGAACTCTCAAATAGGTTCGAAATTCTAGCCGACTCGAGTAATAATAATGATAATACTAATAATGAAATTGGTGTAAGTAGGATGTGGGAGGTGATTCGTGAGACAATTAAGAGCGTAGCGAAGGAACGCGTAGGTGGGAAGTTGGTTTGATAAAGAATGCCTTAAGCTCCAAGAGGAACGAAAATAAGCAAGGCAACGATGGCTAAGTAATAAAAGCGAAGCAATACCAACCACTACAGTAACGCGAAACGAAACGCCACACTCGGGTTCATAAACAAAATGCGAGAATATCTGACGCAGAAGATTCAGGAGGCAGAGGAAAACGGCAAGACAAATAACATACGAGATCTATACAAAGGGGTAAACTCGTTAAGGAAAGGTTACCAGCCGAGGCTAGGAATGATTAGAAATGAACGTGGAGATCTTCAGGTGGATCCGACTAAAATCGTCGATGTGTGGAAAAGTTATTTCGAAAAACTTCTTAATTTACACAAAGGGGAACAAACAGAGGAATTTGAAATCCATACCGCAGAACCCTGGAATGTCGAACCTAGCGAGATCGAGATCGAAATGTCGGTAAAGAAATTGAAAAATTTCAAATCACCAGGAATATACAATATTCCAGCCGAATTAATTAAAGCAGGAGGAACGGCACTAATCAAGGAACTACATAAATTGATATATGCTATATGGAGAATGGAGGAGCTCCCAAAGGAATGGAAAACCTCAATAGTAGTTCCGATTTACAAAAAAAGGCGATAAATCGGACTGTAATAATTACCGCGGAATCTCGTTACTTCCAACCTGTTACAAGGTATTAAGTAATATTCTGTTAACACGCCTAAGTGTATACGTAGATGAAATAATTGGAGATCACCAATGTGGATTTAGAACAAATAGATCCACGTTGGACCAGATTTGCGTCTTGAGACAAATTTTGGAGAAGAAATGGGAATCCAATGGGCGGTTCACCAGCTATTCATTGATTTTAAGAAAGCATATGAGTCTATCAAAAGGGAAAAGTTGTACAGTATCCTGATACGATTTGGAATTTCGAAAAAAAATTGTTCAACTAGTGAAGATGTCTCTCATCGACCTCATAAGCAGAGTACGGATAGGTAATAATATGTCAGATAATTTCAACATTCGCAACGTATTGAAACAGGGCGATGCATTGTTACCACTACTGTTTAACTTTGCGTTAGAATATGCGATTTTAAAAATTAAAGGGGACAAAAAGGGACTATCATTGAATGGTTTTAATCAACTGTTTGTATAAGCGGATGATGTAGATTTATTAGGGGACGATATAGATGCACTACAAAGGAACGCCGATTTCTTAGTAGATGCGTGCGATGAGATAGGTTTACAGGTAAACATAGATTAAACAAATTACATGATAACAAACCGAAACACAGGGAATGAAGGAAATAAAAACATAAGAATTAGGGATGAGGTCATGGAGAAAGTAAAGAAATTTAAATACTTGGGAGCATACGTAACAAGCAAATTTGGGGTCCCGGAAGAAATACAAAGTTGCTTAGTATCGGGAGACGCATGTTTCTATTCAGTCCAAAATCTTCTAACATTGAGATTAATATCAAGGAAATTGAAATTAAAAATATACAGAACGGTTATTCTGCCAGTAATATTTTACGGTTGAGAAAATTTGGAGTACTACCCTAGCAGGTGACTATAAAATAAGGTTTTGAGAAAAATATACGGGCCGAAACAGGACGAGATGACTGGAGAATGGAGGAGACTGCATAACGAAGAACTCCACGGACTGTAGGATTAACAAGATATTGTAAAAAAAATGAAATCACGATGACTATGGTGGGCAGGCCATGTAGCTCGGATTGGGAGAAGATTATATTCTATTTTGGTTGGAAGACAAGATGGAAGGAGACCATTGGGAAGACCGAGACGTTGTTGGGAGGACAATATTAGAAAATGGGTGTTCGTGATGAAAACTGGCTTGATATTGCCCAGGATAGAATCCAATAGCGAACGTTTGTTACTGCGGCGATAAACTTCCGAGTTCCATAAGTCATAGAGTTAGTTAGTTAGTTGGTCAGTGACGCAAAACACACTTCGAGGGAAGACAACCTAAGTTTTTGCAGCTATTTAATTCTAAATCTGTTCTTGAAAATGTGATGCATGTTAAACAATTTTAAGTGGGAAAGCCTTCATCAGGGAAGCATTTGGGAAAGGACGGAACCCCCTAAATTTGAGAATTTTAGGCAGAATTAGTATTATTATTTTATGTGTATACATATATAAAATACATTTCATACCCATGAACACATTAAACCCCAAAGGAAGCGTGTGGACCCCTCCCGAAACCAACTTCTGAATACGTGTCTGGACTTGATTCTTCTTGCAGCAGAATTTGAAGATGGAAAAGAGTATAAGCGCCAAATCATAATTTTTCAGAAAACAATAAAACGTTTTAAAATTGTGAGTTAATAAACGCATGTGCCGAGTTTTCGTGCATTTGAAGCAGACATACATTATATGTCTTTTAGTCTGTTCGGCAGAGCAGACTAGGTGCCACATATTTGGATCAAACTTTCATATCATTACCACAACTATATAACAATAAAACAAGCGAGGACAGAAGTCACTGTGCACAATGTCAGAAGAGTTATGCCAAAAGTGGAGAAAGTTTTTGACTTGCCCTCGTAATATGAGGAAATTGCTAATTTCCTAAATTGGCGACTATACCTTTTTCACTTTGCACAATCTCTCATAAGTAGCGCGAACCCGTTGTTACTTCTCTTGAATTTTACCGCTGTTTGAATATGAGATACTCTCTCCAGTTGTCAGGTTTTCCTTGACAGGTTCATATACTACACATTCAACAGATGTCAGCACATATGTAAGATATTTAATTTTAATATAGGAAATTACGTCAATGCTCAAGAGGTCTCTCGTGTATTAACTTCTTTAATATAACATTTACTTTACAACTCACAGTGTAAAATTACTATCAAAATTTAAAATAAACTCAAAAAAGTGCAAATAAAGTAAAGTTTTGTTTATGAGATGAGACAATTTGAGAATATCAAAGTATTCTAATGTTCAATCCAATTAATATACGCAAGAAAATAAACCATTATTACGAAACTGGACGAGATGACCGGAGAATGGAAGAAGACTGCATAACGAAGAACTATATGGACTGTATGACTTAGGGTACGGCCATCCTGCCAGCGTGTGAGCTAGCGACAAAAATAAACAGAATATGTATACTTTTCAAACGAAGGTGGCTATACCAGACAGGAACAAGCGAGCGCGAAAAATTAGTCACAGAAAATTATATCTGGTTCTATTTCTTGAGCCATAAAAGTTTATCGCTCGAGATGGTTCATGTGCGAACGAAAAAAGCACGTACGTTCACGGAGGGTTGGTACTTAAATTGCACGTGTTTTGGTTTTCATTCTGTGATGCAGAGGTTTTCCAAAGAAATTTTATTTTTTGAAGTCCAACCTTTATGAAACAGGTTGGTGCTTTTTTCAGAAGGAGAGATATAACAGATAAATTGAAGAGTAGAAATATGTGGTTGAGGGGTGTGGGGTAGAAACTTTAACCCTCAAAATTTTCAAATTCGCAATATTAAACCATTGTGATCCTAAGAAGCGGTTGAACATTCTGTGAGTTAACATTTTCTAAAACTTCTCAACAAATGGCAGAAAAAGGTACGTTGAAAATCCACGCACTTAATTTTGCATGTAAAAAAGTTGTAACAAACAATTACAATATGGTGCCACCCATGAACCCATCGTTCTATGATGCAAGAATGGAGTCCATTGTAGCACAGTTACTCATACCTCCTCAGGAACAGAAGGTTAAGAGAATGATGACGTAACCTTCATATGTGCTGGAAACCGATAACACCTTGCGTCAATATCCTGGCAATGAGGTAAGGAATTTTGCGTGTGGTATGTTCACTTTTCCATGCATATTTTAATTGTATTATTATAGCGAAAGTATTATTAAAACGTAATACTAACAATGAGTGATTAGCTAGTGCTGTTCGCGGTTCTCGTAAGTTGGCCTGAGTCAATACTAAATAATAAGATTCGTGTTGATTATTTGTATCACATGGATAAGATGCGGCATGTTGTGTTTTTCGACATTAAAGTTTGGTTCCTTAGTACATTAACACTTACAACGAAACATGATTTTTATAACGTTAAGCGAAACGTCGGTCATTTTGACCGGTTTTATTTTTTTTGCCAATTTATCACTAATACATTGTTGTTTTTACGGTTTATAAAGGGGGTAATAAGCTAAGAAATAAAAAGAGAACATAGATTTTACATATTGTCTGTCACATGTACAAAAAATAGAAGTAGATTGAATATAATAAAAGTGAAAAAACTTTTATACTTTCTTAACGTTCTTTTTTTTGGGTCTTTATACGCATTCGCTTGCACAGTCGAAGCACATTCTTCTATCGCACTGTCCACAAATAGCGCTGTTGCACCTGAAGTACTTATGTTGCGTCTTCCTGTCCTTTTCAGGTGGGCACTTGGCACACGTTTTCCTTTTTCAATCGAGGCGGTCATTTGGCACACAAGCTCTTGTTGGGGGATGGTTGGTTCCTAGAATCTTTCCAATGTCCATCTTCAGTTCTCTTGGAAGATTAGGGGTGTTAATTAGCCTCTTATGAAGATGGGGCACAATCAGGTCATGGGCTAAGCTTTCTATGAATTCGTGTCTTGTCTGTAAAGTGGTTCCCAAGAAACTCATATAGAGTCATTCCACGTGAAATCAACACGATTTTAGAATAAAATGGAACCTGACCCCGTCACATTTCAATGATTTTTGATGTATGAAATGTACCAGTGGAGCACAGTAAACAAGTGTTTTTTTCGGATTTTTTGGACAAGCGGTTCATGTTTTATTGAAGTTCGAAAATTTGAAAAAAATGAAAAAATTGGACAACGTGACAAGATAAAACCAGCTGTAATTCAGGAACGGGTTGGGTTACAGAGTTGAAACAAAGTTTATTGTAAAGCTCTTGTTGTCAGTTTTCATTTGATATATCACTTAACATGGGTTTCAAAAAAAAATGAAATTTGTTTTTTTTTTAATTTCATATTTGAATTTTTAAAAAACTGACAATTTGAAAAATTTGAAAAAAATCTCACATGATTATCATGCCTGTCTCTACATATGTACCAAATATGGTTTTGGGATCGTAATGGGATTGTGAGCCCTCAATCATCAAAGATAATGATACTGGAAAATAGCGTACCATATAAAATGACTTTTGGTAAAAGAACATGCTTAAAAAATTGTGTTGCATAAATGAATGATTTATAAACAATATTGAAATGCAATGATATATGTAACAAAAGCACTACAATAAATGAAATACTAAAACATGTTATGTCTTGCTTTCAGATTGGTTCCCAGAATGCGCAGGCGTCAGCAACTGTGACCACAATGGGGATCTCATACAACTTGTAGTCTCATCTACGCTGGTGTTAGTGTTCTACAGTGACTTAATGATAAGTGGATTACTTGGCTGAATAAGCTTTCAAGTGTAGGCCGTAAAGTATGGAGGACTTGAAGTGGGGACTGAACTGTTGCAACCCTTTCAAGAAAGTTAATCACTCCATCAGAGACGAGGATTAAGGAAAGTGTCACCATGGATGTGTGCCTTGGTTCCAGAACTACCTGAAAAAGCCAGAGTGTGTGATTCTTCTAGGAAAGAATTTGGAGAGATGAAAAAGGAGAAAGAACTGGGTGAACCATCAGTGTCTACTGAACTGCTTGGAAATCCACACACAGATGATGAACACTCTGAAACTTATGTCCCTGTAGTGCATCCACCCGCTGCTCTGAGCAGTCTTAATGCATCTTTGCTTGAGTTGGGGGAGTCTCCAGTACAAAGGAAAAAAATGAAATCTAAGAGGTACTCCACAGAAAAGGCTAAAAAAATTACCGCTGCCGTGAAAAGGGAAATTCTGACACGTGCAGATTCTTCTGACAGTGAGCCAGAATCAAAAGATGAAATACTTTTAAGTAATTTGAAAGAAAATTTTCGTCTGTCCCATAACAGAAACCACAAGATTATGATCCTCACATTGCTTCCAGAGTCCTGGAGTATTAAGAAAATAGCAAAAGAATTTAGTGCTCCTGAGTTCATGGTTCGGCAGTCAAAACTACTTTTAAAAAATAGAGGAATTCTGTCCACACCTGAACTGAAACCAGGGAAGAGCCTTCCACAAGTAACCACTGATAATGTAAAGAAATTTTATGAAAGTGACGAAGTTAGTAGAGTTATGCCTGGAATAAAAGACTGCATGTCCATTAAAGACAGTACTACAGGAAAACGAGTTAAAGTGTCAAAGCGCTTAATTCTTAGGAATCTGAAGGAAGTGTATTTGCTGTTCAGACAGAAATTTCCAGACTTGCACATTGGGTTTTCAAAGTTTGCCGAGCTTCGGCCTCAAAACTGTGTACTGGCTGGCCGCAGTGGTACACACACTGTGTGTATTTGCACAATTCATCAGAACTTAAAATTGATGATAGAAAATGCAAAGCTTCCCTCATTATCAAATGGTAGCCTCAACACCTATAAAGACTTCCTGGTGAAAATTGTGTGCAGTCCACCGTTACCTACTTGCTACCTTGGAAAATGTTCTGGATGTCCTGGTATAGGCCCTGTAAGACGTACTTTAGAAACTATCTTTGAGAATACATGTATTGAACAGATAACTTTTCGTCAGTGGGTTGCCGTGGACAGGTGTTCACTTGAAACTCTTGTGAAACCAACATCAGAGTTCATTGATTTGTTCTGCAAAAATCTCACAGATCTGAGAACCCATGATTTCATTGCAAAACAGCAAAGCTTGTGTATGTCACATGTTAAAGATCATCTTTCAGAATCGGAGTTAGCTATTGTCTGTGACTTCTCTGAAAATTATTCATTCCTACTGCAGGATGAAGCACAGTCGTTCCA
This sequence comes from Lepisma saccharinum, assembly GCA_022664845.1. Taxonomy (NCBI): domain Eukaryota; kingdom Metazoa; phylum Arthropoda; class Insecta; order Zygentoma; family Lepismatidae; genus Lepisma; species Lepisma saccharinum. The sequence goes on along the minus strand of JAGDQP010002016.1, from coordinate 82,151 downwards.
CTGGAACAACAGGCAGGCAACAGTGCATCCGTTTGTTATTTACCATAAGGAGAACAAAGTCTTACGTCATGTCAGTTTTACCATAATCTCAGACTGCTTAGAGCACAATACCGTGGCCTTTTACCTGTTCCAACAGAAACTTGTCAAGTTTCTGCGTGGCAAATTTGGGAACAAAGTGAAGAAAATCTACTTCTCAGACGGTTCTGCCGCACAATATAAAAACCGCAAAAATTTCTGTAATTTGTGCTACCACAAGCAGGACTTTAGAATAGATGCCGAATGGCACTTCTCTGCTACAGCTCACGGGAAAGGTCCTTGTGATGGAGTGGGCGGGACAGTCAAACGATTAGCTGCTAGGGCCAGCCTTCAGAGGCCATACGAAGGACAAATTCAAACACCATGGGAACTGTACGAGTGGGCAAGGACCAACATCAATGCAGTTAATTTTGATTATGCAACCCAGCAGGAATACACTGAAACAAATGAGTTTCTGCGAGAAAGACTTTCCAAATCTATAACAATAGCTGGAACTCTTAAGTTACATGCCTTTATACCCTGCCAACAGGGTCCATCCATGATCACTGTGAAGCCATACTCTTTCTCAGAAGAATCAACCATCCGTTCGTGTGCATTAACAAATAATATGGTGCCATTTGCTGAACTTTCTGGTTACGCAGCCATCTATTATAACAGGAAGTGGTGGCTGGCCTACATCTTGGACAAAAATGAAGATCTGCAAGAAATAAAAGTAACATTCCTCCATCCAGCAGGACCAGCTCCATCGTTTGCATATCCAGAAACCCCAGATGTTCTGTGGATTCATGCAAGTGACGTGCTCATGAAACTGAACCCCTCTACACCTACTGGCAGAGTATATGTGCTCCCCAAACATGAAGTCAACCAAGTGGACAGTTCTCTTGGTGCTATGCAGAACTGTTGATATACCAGTTAGAAATACACAGATACGTAATACTGTGTTACATGTGTTATTGTGTATGGACACTTTACGGGTACATGTGTATTACACTTCACATAACAATTATGCATCACACATGTTTTTTTCTTCACATTTCACCACCATACAAGTAAATTTTTCAGTATCATTATCTTTGATGATTGAGGGCTCACAATCCCATTACGATCCCAAAACCATATTTGGTACATATGTAGAGGCAGGTATGATAATCATGTGAGATTTTTTCAAATTTTTCAAATTGTCAGTTTTTAAAAAATTCAAATTTGAAATTAAAAAAAAAAATCATTTTTTTTGAAACCCCTGTTAAGTGATATATCAAATGAAAACTGACAACAAGAGCTTTACAATAAACTTTGTTTCAACTCTGTAACCCAACCCGTTCCTGAGTTACAGCTGGTTTTATCTTGTCACGTTGTCCAATTTTTTCATTTTTTTCAAATTTTCAACCTTCAATAAAACATGAACCGCTTGTCCAAAAAATCCAAAAAAACACTTGTTTACTGTGCTCCACTAGTACATTTCATACACCAAAAATCATTGAAATGTGAGGGGGTCAGGTTCAACGTGTGTGTTGATTTCACGTGGAATGACTATGAAACAGTTTACACTAGCTATGTTTATAAGCTTGTTTTCCGATTCGAAGAGAACTCAGCACACTTCATATCGAGGAGATCAACCCCACACTTCGTGTTGTTGTAAAAACAGATCATATCTGGTTTCTTCTTTTCTTGATTTGTCTCAATTGTGTTGTGCATAGTTGAAATAAGGCATACTGCCTTATTCTTTCGGGAGACATACGAAAGAAGTGTCATTTTGTTTCTAAATCCGTAAAGAGTAGAAACAACCGGAAGATCCTTATTTGGCAGAAATTCTTCAGGGATCGCACGCTTATCCTTCTTCAATGTACCAACATAGGTGAGTTTTCTCTTCTCAAGCTCTTCAACTCCTTCCAGGGAAGAAAAACAGTTATCTGTCGTTACATTTCGGTTACTTCCCTCTATGGGCTTACAAAGTCGAATAAGTGACTGTGTTGTTATCCTCATACTCATTGCTTCTTCCGTCAACGCTGCACCGTCACTTCCTTTGCCTGTGTATTTATAGGCGTTGAGCAGGTACGAGGTTTTATAGTCTGCCAAACACACGATTTTTATGCCGTATTTCTTAGGTTTTTTGAGCCTATAAACCCTAAAACTACAGCGTCCTCGGAAAGGGAGTAACATCTCATCAACTGTCACTTGGTCTGATACACAGTACACTTTCTGACTGTTAAAGATGAACTGCGAAAATATCTAAGAAATTGGAGCTGATTTGTCATCTTTACGTCTCTGTTCACGTGTCTGTGAATCGTCAAACCTGAGACATGCTATGCGTATTTCATACCGTTTCGCTGACATTGTGACATGAAAATGAATTCATCATTTGTAAAAAGAGACTTCATTTCCTTATCGTTTGATTTTAGAATTGAATAGAGCAGTAACAATCCAATAAGAGCATTTATTTCTTCAATATTTGTATCTTTATAGTTACTAGCACTTGTTCCAGGGGCGAGGTTTTTTTCTAACAGTAGCTAACTTTACGTTTGTATTAGTAACTATTTTGTCAATAACGTTAGAATCAAAGAAAAATTTCCACACTTCAACTTTACTTGGATTATTTCCCAACGCTTTCGCAGGATTCCTGGTAGTCCGGTTCTAATTATATTTCGAGCAGGAGTTCTAACATTTCTTCGCGGGGGCTCACTGTTCCAGGCATCAGCCGGTCCATAATCGGATTTTCTTAGTCGTTCCAAAAAGAAATCGGGAAGCTCAACATTGTTAGCAACTACATTTTGTATACTTGTTTCTTCATTACCTGGTTCAACTTGGCCGTCCTTGAGCAAAGCGTCGTCATCAAGAGCATCAATGAATTCATCACTTTCAACACTTTCTTCTGCATTCGGAATAACATAGTCCGGATCTGCATCAGAATCATCCACCATACTATCTTCTGTATCATCTTCAACCTCATCCAATAAACTACGGATCTTGTCACAGAAGTCCGGGTCCTGTGTATTTAGAAATTTTTTTGCGACTATCACGATCCATTTTTATTCATAAACCTAATACCATACAATATGACAGATTACTGAGCTATAGTAAGAAACTAAGCCAGCACCGATAAGCGAAACATACGGTATTTTAGATCGACTCAGGAATAACGTAAACTGAAAGATACGGTCAATATGACCGAGAGGTTTTTACTTTTGTGTACTTCGCCGCCAAGTTCTCCACTCAAACTAAGCAATACAGTGCGGAAAGAGTAGAAAGGGAAAAGAAAAACAGCTATTGAGTGCAGCGGCAACACTGTTTGACTGCAACTCAAACAGTGTTGCCACTATGAAAACTCAAAATTTACCAAAGGTAAAAATGACCGACGTTTCGTTGTAAGTGTTAATAATACGTCAAGATTGCATTGTTTCATGCCAAATGGTAACTTATTTTAAAATTTTATTTCAAGTTTTGAAAAATGAATGTGGACTCAGAATTACCACGCTGTCTGACAGTTTACGTTTCCTTCCTGGTATCAGTAAAATTAACGAAAGAAAGCTATTACGTCCAGTTCAGAATAAGGGGTTGACATTATAGAAAAGACACGTAAGATATCATTACATGTGTTTTACGTGAAGCAAAGCAAGTTAAGATAAGTTCAAAATCTTCGCGAATGTATTCAGGAAAGGTTGTCACTAAAGGAGGTCAAAATGTTTTATTTCCAGATGTTTTGAAGTTTCGATTTTCTAGACCTTCTCCCGTGAAATGCAACTCTATACTGCTTCCGACAATTGGTTTACCATCAATCTGTCTCCAAAGATTAGACCGAAATATGTTTGAAAACATGTATACCTGAAAAGCATAAGGTTTGCCAAATATAGACATTTCAAAAGTGAAGGACATCACATCCGTTTGTCAATATACGTTTAATATTAACATCCAGAGAAGAGATTGGTCAGGAAGAAACGTTATGTGTGATGTGCCTACTGAGAACGTCATTGTTATTCTTTCATCAGATGAATTTTGTTTCTCACTAGATTTGTTTCTACTCTTACGGGTAGATAAGCTTTCTTCAATTTTTGCCAAGATTCCTAATTCTAGGCATGTTTCGAAACAAATACTCAAGCGTAAACTCAACAATGTAAAATTATGCAAAATTGTATGAATATCCTAGATCTCTCTTCGTGGGCAAACTTTGATATCTCGCAGATATACTTTTTAATTATCATTAAAATAAAATCTCAGATTTCAATTAGCATTAGACTGACTGTATGATTTTCAAACAATTCCTCCTACATCCAACAATGTAAACCCGGTTGAATACATTGTCCTGAAAGAGAAGGGTGTAAAGAACTGGTCCACCCTATGGATGGACTTTAGGTTAGGAAAGCTAGGTTAGTTTTAATTAGAAATATTAAAACAACTTTACTGGTCACAATAACGGAATGCTGTTTATTCTCATCGACTCCCTTGTTCATGACAAACACAATACTTCTTAATGCTATAGAATAGAGCGGACCATTTATCTACTATCTTGTCTCCTAAAATACTTCACATGGCATTTTCCAATACTTTCTATAGCATATATGTAGTTTCATTAAGAGCAATCACTTTTCTGCACAGATTCATAAATATTTATATTTACCTTTAAGTTGAAATACAAGGAAATTATATTTAATTAGGAATCGCGTTCCTGAAAGTATCCTTGCTTTTTTTCGTATTCTTAATCGTATTATGTAATCTAGCGCGGAAATGGCTTATTATGCCCATTCATTGCGCATTCGTTTTAATAATTGCTGTTTTATAATAATATTTGATATGTAGAGTTTTACACTCTATCTTTCATAATAATTGATGTTTTAAGGTCAGTTATTTATATTTATTGGTTGCTATGGTTACTGTCCGCCATAGTTGTCGGTCACTCTATATTTTCTCAGTCACTGTCGTTGTTGTTGTATTTATCACTATTAATTTTGAATATTTTATTGAATAACTATTATATGAAGTAATGTAACATTATGTAACTTTTCTGCCTAAATTTTGTTGATATGGTGTCCGAAAAACTTTTGAAATTTTGTAAATTTAACAAAAGTAATTTCAGCAGCTTTGTTCTATTAACCCGCCATTTTTGAGACCCTTGCTTGTTTTCATCCATCATTTTTCCGTTTTCCTTTTTCTTCTTCCACCATATCGTTTTTCCATTATACCTAGATTCTGAACTTCCAAACAACTCAATTTCAAACCAGAAGACTAAATAAACATTCTCACTAAGACAATATTTGAAACCGAAAGTTGATAGTCTCATAATCCATGGTGAGACGATCTGTAACAAGCGGTTACAAGGATGACTGGTGAAAAGGAAAAATGGCGGCTTAAGAGAAGAAAGCTAATGAAATTCTCAGTGATAAATTTACAAAATTTCAAAGATCTTTTGGACTTCACCTCAAGAAAATTTATTCAGTTATAATTCATAGTGCTTCAGAGATCCATATAAAAGTTATTCAACAAATTTTCAAAATCAATATTGATAAAAACATCAAAAAGTCAGAGTGACAGAGAGAATAGAATGTGACCGACGCCTATGGCGGACAGTAACTATAGCAACCAATAAATAACCGACTTTATAAAAGCAATTATTATGAACGAAAGACTGTAAAACTGTATAATATTATAAATATTATTATAAAACAGCAATCATTAAAACGAATGCGCACTGGATTAGCATAATTAGCCATTTCCGCGCTAGAATTCATAATACGAATACGAATATAAGGATGACTGAGAATAAGATATGACTCACACGTATGTATTCATTATTGTAATTTCTTTTGTATCTTTCATACTCGTACGCATGTGCTATTTTTGTAATATTATGATGCCAAGTGAGTTAGTTTTGATAAGAAGGAATTAATTAGTATCAAATATAGACAATACCAGTTCGAAAATGACCTATGTTTGGATTTTTCATTTGATTGCGTAATGGTTTAGATCCTTCTAATAAGTATTTTAATTTGATTGCGTAATGGTTTAGATCCTTCTAATAAGTATGTGTTAAATTTTCTAGGAAAGGACAGAAAAACTGTACGTTCATATTTGTGTCATTGTGAATGGTAATTGAAAATACAGGAATCTGATTATCAAAAGTACTATTTTCATTCATGTTTTAAAAATAATTTAATGGTTTGTTTACTTACTGCATCCAGATGGAAAATGTTAATAACCTTTATTCATACAAAAAATGTGACTGGTATGAGTTACAGAATCTCAAATTGTTTCGGGTTAAATAGTGAGTAATCTATATTGTTTTAGGATGTATTACAACCATAGAGCTTATAAAAAATAGAGAGAGCCTAAGGTTGGTTTCTGTGCGAGGGGTGTGAAGCCGGTGGGGAGCAGAGGGATATACGGTGTGCACACCGTTACTAACCAATACGACCCCGACGGAAATGTACGATAATGTATGTTTAAATACGATATACAATATTGTACGATCTGCTCCAAATGTACGATAATTCAGTAGACGTTCAAGATAAATCATTTATGCTTCTTTTACGAGTTAAATTAGCATATAATGGAATACTTCATAAAAAATCTTCGTGTGGAGTGTACGATACAAGAAGCAAAAATACGATAATTTAGAGTGTATTGTACTTTCCTTATAATAGAAATGGTTGGAAACCATGTGCGTAGGACCGATAATGAAGTAGTCTGTTTTTGTATGACGTAATAATAATATCACGATAATTTAAAGGTGCATGTAATTTTTTAGCATAGAAGTGCTATAAACATTAAACCTTTATAAACATATAAACCTTTAGGTGCCGACTTGTGCAGTATATCATTGTCGTTTAAAGACGTGAGAAATAAATAAATAAAAAATGCAGGTAGAAGTGGAAAAACATTGAGAAATCACGTTCCAGAGATGAACATTTACATGCAGAGTATGTTTCAGTACTATTTGCCTTTTAGGTGCTTCTTTAGTATGTGTCGAACGTTCAATTTGGAACCATATATGGAGCAGTCACAGGTGGTGTCTGTCAAAGGTGGTGTGCATTGCGTAAAGTGAAGACAAATATCTAAACTGGCTTTTTCTAACCCGTCTTCGTTCGTTACCGCTTACTCGACATACTGTCCATAATTTTTGTAGCAAGACAACAATTGTGAATGGAAGTAGACGTCACTTTGACGTAACATTTGAATGAAACCTTTATTCTGATGAAGTATCTTCATAATTTCGTGAGTTAGATATAGCGTAAATTGAAGAAATAGTTATGTTGTCGGCCTCTGTTTAGTATACGTCGGGTGTTCCATGTGGAAACGTAAATAGAGTAGTGTCTGTTAACCCGGCGGCACTGGCGCTTGGTAATGTGGCTTTAGCACTGGCGCCAAGTCTCACAGACCCATTTGTTAAATCTTAAATCTTTACATAATAATTTTTGTTGATAATTTTATTTTGTATTACGCATATTAAACAGGTGTATTGCGAATTTAAATACAAATGTTACATTTTAGTGTATTTCTGGAAAAAAATTGAAAAGTTATGAAAAATATGATAGAACTACAATTATTATTTAGTAAAATGTTCAAACCTTTCTGTATGTTATCACAAGGTATTAAATCATGTTCAGAAGTGTCCATTCAAAAATAAAATTTTCAATTTGAACCCAAATTACTTGCAAACATTTGAAACTATAACGATACATTTCTCATACAGAATTTACAGTTTATTTGGGCAATTTGCGCATGAAAATTCAGCGTGGCTAAGACAAATGAACTTTTTACAGTACTTGCAGTAATATTTTGTCTTGCTATTCTTTCTGCACAAGTGACACCTTTTATTTATACTATAGAGCCTGCATTTCTCTATGTACGCATTTGTATTGATAACAATTATGTTCAATATTTCGTCATCAAAAAATAGGCTCCAACAACCAACAGGAGTTTTGGCTTCTCTCGCATACGCTTTTACTCCTGGCAAATGGACGACAATGTTTGATTGGCGAGTTCTTACCGCTTGTCTCGGGGGGCAGTGCACTTTCCACTTTGTTCTTCCATCCTTGCCGACATAGGTCGGAACTCTTGGTTGTTGTTGTTGTTTTGCAGCCCGATCCTGTTGTTCAATTCCATTGTCACTTTCTTCACCTTCTTGCTCAGTGTCCGTGTTGTCACAAAACTGTCCTTTTCTTCAGAGTCAGATTGATCGAGATTCGAAAACTCATCACCAATGTCACTGTCAAAGCTTTCTTCAAGAATCAATCTAATTCGTTCACACTCTTGTTCACTAGCCATTTTAATCCACAGTGTTATAAAAAACTAGAATGTATAGGAACAAACTTAAAAGCGTAACTCTTATTCTTCACCTGTAAAGGTACAAAGAATTTCTTTTTGCAAAATTAGTAAACTCTCATTTCAATAACACGAGCACTAGCGCCTAGTCTGTCAGACCCAACACCTCTTTTTCTCCGAATGCAATCCATATCCGTGAACGACGAAATGCTGTTGACAACTGAGGAGTTGAGCTAGGAAGCTACACGAAAGCGCGTTCTTCTTGGCCCTGCCTACTAGTAATAGGCTACAAAAACAGGCGGCACGGGTCCGTGAGACTTGGCGCCAGTGCCGCCGGGTTAAAGGTAATTTGCCTCACATATAGTAAAAGAAAAATCGAACCTGGCTTTTTCTAACCCGTCGTCGTTCGCTATCGCTTACTCGACATACTGTCCGTGATTTTTATAACGAAACCAATGGTGCTATGGAAATAAACAATCACTATGGCGTAACATTACCATGATTCCGATTCATGAACATGTGACTTATTTCGTTCCGAAAAATCATGCCCGATGTAAGCTAAAGTATAAATAATACCATGTTGTCAATATGCATGGGCTTTTATTAACATACGGGTTTAACATAGAATCTTTTCAGTAGCTCAATAATGTGTTCTGTGCATCAAAATAGTCAATATTTATAATGTAAACCAAAACATTGTAACGACCTTGAAGCTCCGTTCCATTGTACTTCATTTTACACAGTTTTGTTTCGTTTATATTGAGCATCAAAAGGGAAGGATTTTTACTGTGCTGATCTCAACCGATTGCATACACAGTGTCGTCCTTTATCATTGGTCGGGAATCAATGATTCATTTCAGTTATGTGATTCTTCTCTATAGAGTGCTAAAATGTGAGAATTTTGGTATTTCTGGTTAGAAATCAGGATCTGTTAACAGTGTTGTTTGATGCTTATTTCGATCATCATCGTAGGGCGTGTCCTTGTTCAGTAGAAGACGTCAACATGGCTAAGGAGTGAAGGCAGGCAACTGAACACTAATTTCCAAGAAGTTAAATCTTATTAAAAGTATTCCCAATATCGTTACCTGGTATTCAGTTGCCTGACAGGTAATGAGCATACGTATCTTGTTTAAATCCAAAAGTATCTTCGCCGCTACCTGATTAGCTGAGAAATAACAATTTGAAATCTTGGAACATATTTCGTCTATGTTTGCATGATTCTGGATACGTTAGTGAAGGAAGACATCTTCGTAATTTTGTGAAATTATTTTTATTGCGATTGTGCTCTTTCGAAACTAAATTAACAATATTTGCTTTCGGTTGTCATTTAATACTTTGTTCGAGAGGTTTAATTTCTCATCTTTAATTTTTGATGTACAAGGTATAATTCTCAGCATGCAAAGCTAAGCTGGTACGGTGAACATGGGCTGTCTGTATGTTTAAGTTCCTGCGCTATACAATAGCTATGACTCGTAAACGTATTTCTCCCTCACCTACTCATTACTTGAAAGATTCTCACATTTGAGTTTTGGAATGTTTTATTTACACTTTTAAATATGTTTTTGGCTACTTTTGCGAAAATATGTTAATTTCCGAAAAAAGGTTCACTATAGTTTATCCTTAGGTAAAGGTTTAATACCTACGTTCAGTGATAGATGGCGTTAGTTTTCTGTCGATCGTTAACATGTGAAAATTTTACTGTAGAATATTTACATAATTGACACGATCGTAAGACTTGTTTTGAATTAAACATGTGTAAAGAATTTAAACTATCATTACATAATTTTATTCCAACATTGAAATTTGTTTGTTATGACAGACCAGGTGCATAGTGCTTCACTCTATCCACCTTGTACTTACCTTACTTACTGTTAGGAACGTATTGGAAAAAGTACTTTTAATGGAACTTACCCAACGTCAACTGTACATTTTCATATGGTGTTCAAGAAAGGGTCAGAATTTCGAATTGTTTATTATAACTGAACTTATGCGAAGTAATGTTCATATAAAAAGCAGTGATTTACAAATTATTTCGAAAAATAATAATTTGGACTTGAATTGCTAAATGTGAACTCATTTTGTGAAACCTTATTTTTGTCCAATTAGTTTCAAATGTGTAGATACATATTAATAGACAGAACAGATTAAATAGAAATATATTATTTTTCTTCCAAATCGAGGCTACGATCTGTTGGGATTCTTTAAGTCATGTATTTTCCTACCTTGTCAGAAATGATGTTTTAAAAGTAAATTTTGTATTACCTAACCTAGAACAAAATGTTACTCTGTGTGTTCGTAGCTAAACCAAATACGTTACTTTACTGAAATAAACTATGAGTAAAAAGGGTTTATAAATGTTCATTGCGAAAGCTTTAATAAGTAGAAGTAAAGTCTATTTCACGAGACCTGAGAGTAAGTAAGAACAAACCGCGCGCCACCCCAATGTCTGATTTGTTGCGTGCCTTATCACGCAGTTAGATAAAGATAAAAATAGTTCTCATGAACATTCGCTAAAAGTCAACGTGAGATTATCAGTTATTAACTTTAATGTTAATTTATAATAAGCAGATAAAAATGTTTATCTAGGATGAATGTTGGTATTTGAAATCGTGAATTATATTGCCATTGACAGTAATGCCTTCCTGCCGCATTGGTTTCACTCCTTCCCTTTCTTTGACTCATTTTCACTCTCACCAGCAGACGAGAGTTGGCGTCCAAAAAGACAAGCAGCGGTCTCATTCCAATCCCGTGGGAGGGGGACACATGCTTTTCTCTTTGTTTGAATTCGACAGAGGCATAAGAGAAGGGAAAGGGGAAAAATTCTTAAGGTCTACACAATTACTTACACATGGATAAAACACGTGCTGTGTGGGGGGGCGGAAATATCTCTGCCTACAAAAGCCAACCCGTTTGCAGATAGACTTTAGCTCAATATTTAAGTTTTGAATAAGTTATGCGTTTCTCGAGTGACCTCGCTAAGAAGGTTCAGCTAGCCAATGTCCAGTCTGAGTGTCATTGAAAATTGAGTCTTTACGAGTGTTACCCACTAGCCCATTTCAATGTGAAGTTTCACGTTCCTTTCTTTACCCTTCTTTAGGGAAGTAAATCCTCGGTTGGTGGAGTGTGACGAGGTTTCACGGGGACGCAATCGGAAGTGCATTTTATATGATCGGCTCTTATGCTGTTTCTGTATGGCGTTAGTACCCCCTTTTCTCTGGGTTGTCAGAGAAGGTTCTAGCAAGTGGCGACTGTAATTGTTGGCTCTTGCGCTGTTCTGTCAGTCACCTACTTGTTCTGAGGAGGTTTTGCTTATAACACATATCAAATTTCAATGTAAACGAATCTTAGAAAATATTGCGAAAAATGGATTCCTTTGTGTTATGTAATTTCAGTTGACCTTAATATGAGAACAGAATCCACGACAGGTCACAGCGAGTTCCAGTTTTTTTTTAACTAACTTAATTTATTACCTAATCTACTGAAAATTTATACGGGATAAATGATCAAAAACTTTCACTGCATGGGCTGGATAGGATTATTCGTCTCTAACAAATAACTAAATATTCTATCAATATGCTGAATATAGAATCGGTATATAAAATACAACTATTAAGGTGCCCTCACGTTAAACGGTCTGAAGTTAGTTTCGAGATGACTTTTACCATGTTCACTTACCAATGAGTGTAAAGTTTTTCTAAATAAAATTTTCGAGCTTTTAGATTAATTTCATTCAAGTTAAATGTGATCGATGTTCGATCACCTAGAGATCCTTAGTGGCACAAGTGTGTAGGTACCGTCACAGCTTCTTCGGTTCAGTGGTTTGAGAATACAAGGTTATAATCGTATGATGAACGAGGTTTAGTTGCAGGCTTCCGGTGTGATATAGCGGTTTAGGTTTTGGGGAAGTGTATAAAGCACCTTAAAACGGAACTGTGATATGCAGTGTCGATTATAGAATTCCAATCTGAGATGCCAATAGTTTGATCTAATACCTGGCCTAATAGTTGGTGTTTTTTAATGTATCTGAGTGTTGCGGAGCAGTGAGTTCAGATAGGGAGAAGTGAATGTTTAAGAATGAGGTAGGATTAAGCTTTGGTAGCCTCTTGAACTGAATAAGCCCTGAATTGTACTTGATCACTGAGGTTCCGCGTCTTACGTTTTCGCCCTTATTCAGCGCTGCGATGAGAACCTTTCTGCGCATGTTTTAATGTTCTTTCACTACATTGGGGATGGGCACAAAATAGCGTAATAGCTACTTTTTCACTGCTACTTTGGCTAAATTGCTATTACTGTTACGACTGACGAAAAGTAACAGCTACTTTTATTTACTACTTTCCTCCGAACGTCGCGAAGGATATAAACAACAGCACAGCGAGAGAAAAAGGCGGTTACTTCATTTTCTTTGCCTGTCCCTTATCAGTAGAAACCAACACGACAGTTGATCAAAACAATCGAGTCAGACCAATACAGGCGAGTACCTTCCCTGTTAAGTAAATAGTATTTGTTTTTTTATTCTCGGATTATGTCAGCCACCATATTTACTGTAACTACCTACACATGACATTCTAACTCAGTGATTCTGTCAGACCCCCTGTGAGGATTGTCCCCCAAATTCTCGCCCGTACGCCAACTTTAAAATTATTTTTGTCAAAAATAGAAATCGTGCAAAACACCACTTTCACTCTACAAATTTTGACTTTACGCTCCCCAATTGAAAATAGAATCTCCCTTGCAGAATCTCTATTGTAACTACAGATAGCATTGCAATTTCCTATATCCATTTTAATGTTTATAATACACAAAGCAAGTTGATCATAGTTGTTATTTATAATTTATATAATCTTTTAATTTTAGATGTTGAAAAAGTAAAAAAAAAAAAAAAAAACTGCGAGGAATGTGAAGGAAAAACCTCAGTGCAGCACCACATGTTCCTCTAAAATTAGCCAACGAAATTCTTGCAAAAGTGAAGGTGCATTTGGATGCATCTCTTGAAAATAAATTTAATTGTGTATTTTATAGGGTTAAAACTTCAGAATCAGAAGGCATTGTTGCTCATGACGTGTTTATATTGTCCTACGGTGAGATAATTACACTTTCACCAACGTGTGTATAACATTTATAGAAGATATTTGTTAATTACTGCAATAACTTGTTCACGCCTAACATTAAAAGGAGTTTTCATTGTGTTTAACACTCGATATTTTCTCTTCCTTTTTTTTATCTGTTTGGATGTGATCCACATTGTAACGCATTGTAGAAAGACTTCTTTTAGGTTTAATAAATTGTTAATGAGTAAAAAAATGTTGTCAGGTTATGATTTAAAAAAACACGCGAAGCACGTGCGAGAGGTACCAGTGGTCGTCTCTCCTGTAAACAGTGCTATTAGAGGCACGAGACCAAAAGAAGTCCCATGAGAGAAGCATTGCGGGTTCGTGTCCTTCTCACGTCAGCCATCTTAAATCTGGTTTTCTAGGTGTTTCCTCAGTCGCAAGAGATCAATGCTAATACTTTCAATCGAAGTCCTAATTAAAAAAGTTCCCCTTCATACCCGGAAAGTGTTCGCCGAGGAACGTCATTACTCCAACTTCTCACTTTCAGCTGTACTTGTCAGTTTCAGTCTATATTGTATTTTTAGTGTGTCTTTGTACAAAATATTTAAAAATGACCTATAGGCACCTCAGGCTCAGGCCAGAATATGCACGTTTGATTCCATAAACTATTGTAAAAATCATAGATTTTGATAAAAGTCACATTTTGGCATATGCTTAAGAAGAGATTCTGCTGTAAAGCTTACACGATGGTCATTTTAAACTACAATAGCTCGATAGTTGTACTTAAGCGAAAATGTTTTTCTGTTAATTAAAATCTCTACTATTTGGTTTTGTCCAAAAACACTTTTTAAACATCAATTTCTTCAGTAACACGCACACAAAAAAATCGTTTCATAATACATTTGTTAATAAGGAAAAAGTAACGAAGAAATGGTCTTTGTACTAGACTGATAAAAGTGAACTTTAAACGAAGTGTTTGCGTTAACAAATGACAATTTCAATTTGCATGCACTGATTTTACAGCAAATAACATACGCCGAAAACAGTAATACTGAATTTAAGAAAAATACTTTTTTAAGCCCTGAATCTGATTACTCAACAAATTTTCTATTATGTCTATATTCAAATCTGATGGGCATATGATTGGTATATTTGTAGCTGAAGCTTGAGTTAAACATCTAAAATATCTCTTGTAAGCTCCAATTGTTCTCTTAACAGCATTTCTTGTGCGTAGATGTGCTACATTACACCTTTTCTCTCCCAAATTAGCTGGATTTGCTATTAAAAATATCATGGTCACCCAAGATGGTTTTTAAATTCATTTTCGAAGCCGCTCTCTTCGAAACATCGAGCGTCATGGTATGATCCTGGTGTCGAAAAGTGATATCTTGTATTTACAGTTCGAGCCAACAAACAATCTGAAATGAAGTACAAACAGTATTAATACATACAAATATAAAATATTGCAGGCATTAACAGGCGAACTAAAAATATTCTCAACTTTGAAAAGATTAATGCTACATATTTGCTACAAAATTCACTGCTAGAAAGCGTAGCAAGCGAAGACGGGTTAGTAAAGCCACATTACACAATTCTTTCTTCTTGTACGATGCACATGACGTTTTACATGTGCTAATAGTACCACTTCATTTTCGATCCTTCACTTTCACTTCCAACTTCAATGATTTAAAACCTTGTTTAATTTAGCAGTCCAATAGTTCCACAAATATTCCAAACATTACATTTCCTGGCTACCGTAAACTGCACTTTACCTAATAGCTCTGATTACAAATAAGTCCTTTATATTACGTAACAAAATTCAGTTTCACCCTTGCTCTTTCAAGTTCAAGAACACTTTGAAATCAGCCTGGACCTCTCCAGAATTAATGGACCAAACCTAATTTAAGGTAAACCTTGTCAATCAAACCAAAATCACCTTAAGTAGCTTTACTAAAGTCTAGTTGAGATCAGCCCAAAAATTTAAAATTTACAGAAAAATGTAATGTTTGTAATATGTGTGCAAGTCTTGGAAGCAAAATATAACGAAGTTCCAAGTCATGGAAGCGTCATATTAGACTGACAATTTTTAAAGTATGTTTGAATTAATCGCTAGTTCCGCGTTGAGTCGAGCAAACAAAGTGAATGTTAAACGTCATGTGCATCGCGTATAATGAAAATATAATCGAACCTCACTTTAACTCACTCCGTTTCAACCCTTCTACTTTGTGTCTGTGACTTTTGTGGCAAACTACAAGCCATTCATAACACGAAATTAGAAGTTTGCTTCCGTATGCCGCGGTCTTTGTATCTGTTGATGAATTCCAAGACAAAAATTATGAAAAGTAAATTGTAGAGCGATTTTCACGGTAGTTGTATGCTCTTTATTTGATTATTGTTTTAATTTACTCATTACAAAAATATTGATCTTGTTTATGCAGTACAGTTATAGTAGTGATAATTTTTCAGTCGTCGAATGTGTCTACTCTATTTAAAGAAAATTAACAATTAAAGTAATGTGGTTATCGAGTTTAATCAAAATGTAAAGATTTCTCACCTAACCAGAGGGAAATATAAAGTTTCACATCACAGGGTAGAAGTCGAGTTTAACCTAGTGCCTCAATTAGTGACCATGGGAACGTAGAGGTTAAGTAAGGTTAGGTACGGTTATGTATTTTTACACTTTCGTTTGTTTATTTAAAAATACTGTAAAGATACATAACCGCACCTAACCTACCTAACTTCCACGTTCCCATGGTCACTAATTAAGGCAAAGTCGGGTTTAACCGAGTACTCGGTTAAACTCGACTTTTACCCATCATAGTATGCCATTTCTAAAATACTTCATGATGTTATCAACAAACGAAAATATGCTTCCTTCATTTTCTTTTAACATTGGTGTGTTGAAAACTAATACTACCGGATTCTCTTTGGATACTCCCACGGAAGAGAAATCACGATGTTCAGCACATTATTTCGGATCTGATTACGAAGGACTAGAGACGTTAAGATCAGTTAAAGATTACTTAAATTAATTAATATAAGTTAAGAGAATTCACTCTAACCTAATGTAATGTTCACTGTTTTCAACGATACGGAGGAGTATCTAAAGCGCATCGAACTATCTTCTCTCAACAAAATAGTTTCCCAGTGTAAACTTCGTTGTCGCGGAGAAGGTTCAATTTGTTATAAATTGCAGTTCTCATCCTTACCTACGAGTTTCAAGGGCACTACATACAGTCGAATAGTGAATTAATATAAGTGATATCTGTCAACAGTAGTATACCGGATTTAATGCTATATGTTATCCTTATTACTTCCCTACAGTCTTAGATCTTCCAATACTGATATTCATTATTCATGCATCACTAATTATTATGTCATTCACTAAGATAATTAACACTACACTTTCCGTACTTTATCAGTATTAAATAGCTTCAACCATTTACATCAATTGTCTTTACTAATTTAAGATGCTCGTTGGATACTTCCCCGGAAGACAAATTACCACGTTCAATACAGTATTACAGATCTGATTTCGAAGGATTAAAGTCATTAAGCCCAGTTAAAGATAACTTAAACTAGGTTAAACTAACTCAATCTTACCTAACCAAACTTTCAATGTTTTTAAAGTTTGCAGAGTAGCCCTGAACTTCCTGAAGAAATATACCCAATTGTCACACATTCCATTCCCCGCTACTTGAAACAATGAGTCGGAACTATGAACCGTCTACGCGTTAAACTATACTTGTATCGACCACGCTAAAAGAGAAGTGTGGACTGTACTTTGGATACTACTATGGTTCATCACAAATAGGATAGTGTAAATTAGATCTGAAATTTATTTTCCAAACACCTTACTGAACTAATTATTTTGCCCTTTGAACTACACATAGATTTTGCTTCTGCAGAAAGATTAACGTATTTCAGAAAGTACAAGGCGTATTAACTTGAATTAAAGTGCGTAATTAGAGAGAACATTCCGTAATAATACAAAGATTATCGTATATACAGGAAAACATATATTTAAAATTTCCCTTTGATAGCTATGGTAGTAAATTTAATTGACCTTACCTCTTCGTTTCTTCCCTTAATTTCTGCTTCAAAAATGATTATAACTTCGAGTGGAAAATTCTGCAACCATCACTTTGTACACTCTGGCTGAATTCCTTGAATCTGCTTTCACAAATCCAAAATCGATCGTGTTTACCTCTTATAAATAAATCTTCCCAACACATAAAAGAAATATAATGTAAATATTTGCTGTCTTGTAATTCCATCTTTCCTAGTCGAACAATAGCAGACTACGCCCGCTTTGGACATCTGTGGCATTGACCAATGAAATTGCGTTTATTTTTGCGGGAAATTTTGGCACCCGGTCCTACAAACATGGCCGCCATGAACATAAAAATGAATTCACTTTGATGACGTAGGACTCTCTCTAAGGTTTATCTGCTCTAGGACTACAACCCATAATAAATCAATGTAGATTTTACAGACGAGTTACTACTTTAAACCTCATTTTGTCGAAAGGTTGGTTCTGAGGGTTATCAAGTTTTCTCCACCTACACCACTCAATTGGCTAAGCCTCAAAATCATCAATACACAAAAGCGAGGAAATGCCCATATAAATACATTGTACAGTAAAAACTATTTGTTGGTTCTCTGTTTGTTAATTTCAACTTAAATCTCCGTTGCCTGTTACTATCCGTTGCCCTTAAAATATATTAAACCTAAAATCTCAGAATCGACATTTTTTTCGCTTAGCCCTAGACCTATATATTTCCATTCTTCAGTTATGGGAAGAAATTACAGCCTGTTTAGCAAAAAGTCGAAAGTATCCAAGGACATCGTTACTTAGTCGAAGAAACGAACGGAATGATTTCGGAGTTGTCTGTAATTTCCCGTACGTACTTCTAACTTCGTTCATTGGGTGAATACTATATCTTCTTTACATTTAGTTTGAATTAATTTATGGCGTTTAGACATCTCTGGCTCAGTCCATGAGACGATAGGGAAGAGGAAACGGGAAGGAGTCAGCAAGAGGATACATGCAGTTTAGGATGCATCCCGACATGCGGCTCGTATAACAGCGAAAACTGGAAATACTTCAGTCAAGATAATCGTTCCCTGGTATCGAATCTAAGACCACCCAAATGCGAAGCCAACGCTTTACCAACTGAACTATAGTCACACGGTTTCTTTTACTCAAGACCGTGATATTTATAATAAATTTTCTAACAACAAAACAATTTTGAACACAGCACAATTTCTTGAATGGTGCCATCCTAACTGAGCTCTCTTTTAGATGCTATATTTTTTTCTGTTGACATGTTTCCTTTAAATAATATGTCGTTCGCTCGCTCGCTCTCTATGGGTATGACCGGGCTGCCGCTTACGCGATTACTCGTTCGCTCTGTTGCCCGCTAGCAGTATAGTCTTATGGCCCCTGACCATAAGACCCGTAGGAAAGTCATGTCTGACTTCTGTTCTCTTCAGATTCTCTTAGTACATGTCTAAATAAGTGTAAATCACAATTGTAGATTTTTGAGTCGTGGGCGATTTTTCTCTATGGGGGCGTAACCCTTTGTGAGCGGCGACTCTTTTTGGGCCGCTGCCGACTTTTCTTAACATGATTTTAGCTTCGGCTGTAGTTCTCGGAGAACAATGAACGAGGGCTATTTTCTTTTCAACTAGTCTACGAAATAGAACGAGGTATAGATCGCTAGCGTAATGATTCAAACATAGGAGGGAGAGAGGAGGCAAAATAAAATTTTGGTTAATTTTTTGAAAATTGTTGTTTATTCTCCTCGTGGGTTTCCTCATAACATCCCGTATGCGATTTGATGATAGAATACTGTGGGTGGTGTCATTGTTTTCCTTACTAAAGTGATGCTGGATACGGGAGACCCGCGACTGGGTGAGGGAGAAGGAATATCATAATTCTAAACATCTTCATTTATTCGTTTCCGTCCAGGGAATCTACTGATAAAGTACTCCTGACCTACAAAATGCTACGAATATGATGTTTCGGCTTCTCTATACAGAAATAGTTTACACTACACCGTTTAGAGCCCAAGAACGGCCGCCATTTTGAAAATATGGCGACGAAAATAGTTTCTGTTTGCTTTTAGATCATAAACGGTGGCTCGTACAGAAATTTTGCAGGAGTACAAAATGAAAATGGAGTACTTTTTTCTTTCTAAGTCATTATTACTATTCTTTTCTTACAAAGTTACAAAGATATCATCGGTTTTAATGCTGTAAATTTCAATTCTTAAGAGGAAAATTATTATTTAAAAAAATCAGGGTGATGCTAAATCCTGAGAAAACACTAGTAAGTCGAAAATGGCTATAGGGAGTGAAATCAAATATTGGATATCGGCGATGGAAGAACGGGTTTGATGTCGGCCATCGTGGAAACCGCCATCTTGGATTTATGTAGAGAATTTTGAAATGTGGCATATCGTTTCAGCGTAGCTCATTCTGATTCTTATTCACATTTAAATTTTAAGTCGTTTTTCACCTACGTTATTTGTTTAGTAGGTAGGGCTATCTCACATAGGAATTATGATCTAAATTAAAAGGGAATCAATTGTCCTTTGACAAGGCTGATAACTTGATGGAAGCTTATCGAATTTAGCCAAAGTGGCTTAAACACGGTTGAATCCAGCAGCTTAGTTTAGAATCAAGTTTGAAACAGCCTGAACTGAACAAGAAAACCTAACGTACTTCTTAAAAATTAAAAGACGTTAACCTGGTTGGGAATCAAACAGAACTACTAGTACACCGATCCGATGCTGCAGTCAGAAGGCCGCGGAACCATTTCTCTTAGTTCGCTTTCCAAGCGCTCTTGCTACTTCGTTCATCAGACGTAAATGGCAGGAGTAAAGGAGTGGAAGATGGTAGAAATTAGTTGGTGAAACAGTCCTGGCATTGATGGAACTTCGTCGCTTCGAGACAGCAGAAGTGCATTGAAACAAAATTCAAATAAATTTCAAGTTTGTTCATCTTCCTCGCATGACTGCTTGTACCAAAAACCTTGAATTAAGTTATTTATAACAACTATCGGCAACGTTGCTAGAACAAGCCACTCATGTTTTTCCAATAAGTTTGTTTCGTGTTTGTTTATGAAATTCAACACAACACCAAGTTTTACAAGCTGATAGCAAGTGACTGACAACCTTGTTGCAAGCTGGCATTCTATCTAAGTGGCGAAAAATAATGGTTTGTTATTCTATCGTTGTAGGTAGGCCTAATTCAGCATGGTGCCAGTTCTTCGTGAATAGATCGAAATTGTGCTGGTGGGTGGTGTTCGCTGTAGCAGCGTTATTGCAGTTAATTCAACTAGCATCATTCGCAGAGAGGACACAAAACACACGGTACCGTGTTGAGATATTGAAGAAATTTTACGAAGACGGGAACTGTACGCAACAGGGGACGTAGTGTACAACCAGAGACCACAACCGACTCGATCATGGAAAGGGCACTTGTTGCAACCACTGTACTCATATGTAGTACTCGGCGATTACAGGTGATATAAGATACTGTTAGTCAGAAGTCTGTACTTTGAGTACTGTACGAGAACAAGTGGCGTCCGTATAAGCTGAAAATAAAAAACAATAACTAATTGGGGATAACCCAAACAGGGGGATACAGTTAGCACGATAGACTCTAGAGCTGTGCAATCAGGATCCAGTCCTTTGTGTGAGTTGTCTAGCGATGTGGTCCTGATCTACATGCACGGTGAAGACAATAAACCAAACCATCATTATTGATCTGATGCAAACCCATCATGGACAGATGAGAGTACAGCAAATGGGAACATCATCAGGATGTGGTGTGGGATATTGGGCATACGAATTTTGCGGCTGGTGTTCATCCATGGCAACTTGACTAGTGAATGATACCTAGACACACCACCGACTAAAAGTCGCCATCTTCGATTTGGTTCGAATAATTTAAAAGAGGAAGGGGCCATGACATCGTTTTAGGCTAACTCCTTCTCAGAAATTAAAATGTGCAGCCTTTTAACGCATGTATTTTGTGTGTCAAAAATAATATTTGGCTCACTACATTATATGATCTACGTGTCGGTCACATTCTACGTCAGCATTTTTCCAATCCTAATGGGTCCTGCGTGGTTAACGGTGACTCATCTATTCGGGGTCCATTGCTGGAGATGGTGTAGGTTGTAAGTTGCTGAACATTTATCGATGCATCATGTTTTCAACAGCTCCAGAGATTAGGTGAACAAGGAAGCTACTCGATGGACCCGCGCTGACCGATCAAACATCCCAGAAATTGGAGATCCAACCACTCCTATACCTCTGCTGAAATCCTCTCAGGATTTAGATGTGAGAGGAACAAGTCTTCGTAAATGTTGTCCAGGTATTTTGCACCTGTCAACTTGCCATGGATGCGCACCACACCATAACCTTGCTCCCTCAACCTGCTGTATTGTCTTTTGTCGATGATGAGTTGACATTAGGCCCTTACGATAATTCCGTTTATTGCCTCACCGCTAAATCACTCACACAAAATAAACATTGGGTTCTCATTGCATCGCTCTGGTGTCTACTCTGCTAACTGTAACCGCCTGTCTGGCTCATCTTCACTTAGATGTTTTTGCATTTACGGCTCATATGGTGCCATCTTTTTTCATCCATAATATTCACCTCTGACTGACAGCTGCTATCGTCATTAATGCGTGTGGTGGGGATTTTCACAATGTTGCTAGAAGTGCTCTTAGCGTGTTATCGCCGGTCGCGGCTCTTACAATCCTCCACTGTGTCCCTTGTCGCGCACAGATCTGACTTCCGCAAATTTCTTCATTATCTCAACACGATTGCGTGTGCTGTGTCTCCTCTCTGATGATGACGGACGCTTAACCCTGGTGCAATTACCCTGGTGCTATGACCAACACCCACCAGCACAATCTCGATCAGTTCTTAAAGGGTTCGTAATCACTCGTAACGGCAGAATGGCAAACCATTACCCTTCGTCAAGTCGGAGACTCTATAGTACCCTACCACCTGAACAAATAAACGGAGGTGAAAAACTACTTAATATCGATATTTGAATTTCTCGGATGAGCTACGCTAAAACAATCTGCTACATGACAATTTTTGCATTTCAAAATTCTCGACATAAATCCAAGATGGCTGCTTTCACGATGGTCGAATCAAGCCCATCCTTCCATCTTCAATATCCAAAATTTAATTTCACTCCCAATAGCCATTCGTGACTTACTAGGGTGTTCCCAAGCTTTGCCTCACCCTGAATTAAAAAAATCTCTTTTTCTTTTTAAAAAGAAGTTATTTTCCCGCTAAGAATTGAAATTTACTACACTAAAATCGGTGATGACTTTGTAACCGTTCGTTCGTAATAGGAAAATGGTAATAGTGACTCAGAGAAAAATACTCCTCCTTCAAAATTTCTGTACGAGCAACCATTTATGACCTAAATGCAAAAGTAAAATATAATTAAATTAAATTTTAAAAAAATGTCGCCATGTTTTCAAAATGCCGGCCAGTTCTCGGGCTCCAAACGGTGTAGTGTTAACTATTTCTGTATAGAGTAGCCAAAATATCACATTCATTGCATCTTTTAGGTCAGGAGTACTTTTTCAGTAGATTTCCTGGACTAAAACGAGTAATTAAAGATATGTAGAACCCTGATATTCCTCCGACCTAACCCAGTCTTCGATCTCCACCATCACTTTGGTAAGAAAATGATAAAATAGTCCTCGTTTATTGTTCTCCTAGAATTACAGCGGAAGATACAATAATTTAAAGAAAAATAGGCAGCGACTCAAAAAATTCTCCGCCCCCCCCAAAAAAAAAACTGCCCACGACTCAGAAAGTCGACTCAAAACTACCCCCTTGTGATTTACACTTGTTTAGACATGTACTAAGAGGATCTGAAGAGAACCGTCAGACATGACTTTCCTTCAGGTCTTATGTTCAGGGATTGTATATATAGTATGTCCACCCCTGACACGATGTTGTAAGAATAATGACATCACGACGTCATATGTGAGAGAAGAAGAAAGAAGAGAGCGAACGAATTATTTTCGATAATATTTTATCACAACGGAAGCGGTGTGTATGCTTGTTGATATGGTCATCAAATGCGTGTCAAATCACTTAGCACATCTTTGTCCAAAAGTACCTTCAATGGAGATTGTAACCTCAACAGGCTAAAAACAACCACATGAATCAATATACGTCTATTGCCTGTTTATTTCTTTGCTTTCTGTGAAGCGCTAGCATGAGGTCATATATTTAAGAACATATACTACAAAATTATTATATGGGAAGGTTCTGGATTCACCAGATTTTAAACGGCTGGATCCCGGCGGCCGACCATCTTGACTGAGGTTTATCCAGAGGGTTTCCTCAGTCACGCCAGGCAAATGGCAAGATGGCATCTTTAACATAGGTCCCGGCTGACACCTTTCAGAATATTCCCTGCCTATTCCGTCCTGGGCCTTAAATTCTTAAAGGTCATAAATATAATTGAAATTAAAGAATATTGTAGAACAAAACTAGTAAAAACTTATAAGTCCATCCTGATCTCTGTATTTAGAAAGGAGTAAGAATTATTAGTTTGAAATTACTTAGTTACAGGCTAATAAAGCTACCACATTTATCAATAAAGTGGTAGGTTTATTAGCCCGCAACTAAATAATAATTTCAAACTAATAACTCTTACTGCTTTTTAGAAAAAAAAATCAGGCTGGACTTTATCCTGAGAGAATATAGACATTGAAATATATGCCAGTAGGTGGTAGAAACTCCGACCAGATGTTGTAGTTAAAATTGTCTTAAGAAACTTACGATATTTCCAATTTGCTTACACCAGTTTCTGCGAACTGAGTTTATCGCCATAGAAGTACGGGATTCGGAATATGAAGAGAGATATGTACTGGCTCTATATTTTATTTTAAGAACTTCGCAGTAGTAACATTCTAAAAATTCTTACTTTTAGAATTTGTTGACGGGTGTTCTCTCAATGTATATGCACTTGTAGAATTGCAGTTAGTTTTTGAGAAAATCAGGATAGACTACAATGTTTTCCACCATTGTATTCGTAACATTGCCACATCATGACAATTGGGTTCGGTTTACAATAACTACACCAAAGGAAGTAAAATTTACGGAAGAAAGGCGGTTACTAAAGTGTGTAGGAGTGTCGAAACCTAAATTAGAGTAACTTTGTCAGACATGATCGAGTGTTTTCCGGGCGAAATACGTTGATATATGCGGGACTATATATGCTTTCGCCATATGTGGTGGTGGGAACTGCGTGATGTATGAGTAACGGAAAGTGGATATAGATCTAAGTGTTACTTTAAAGTAACTGTTACAACGGGAACCTTTATTGAAAAATAACCGTTTTAAATATTACTTTAGGATAATTATATTGATTCGCAGCTAAAAAAAAGAAATAAGAGAAAAACACCATTGTAGGTTAAGTTACTCTCAGAAGCCTATATGCAGTATGTTGTTATCAATAACTGTTATTTTTGTAAAGTAGTTACAGTTATAACCAAGGGGTGGAAAATTATTGCTTGCTTTCATTTTAAACATCATGTGCGTATACTACACTAAATACAATTTTATATATTTTATTCGTCGTACGTACAGAAATATGTGGAAGCAATATTATCGTAGTTACTCGAAAGCCAGTGCTTATTTCAGAGCCGATCATATCTTTGGTTTCGAGATCAATCTTGCCATCTCGTTTATATACAGTATTGGCGGGCCGAAAAACACTAAAATATTCAGGTGTAAATCTTATCCTTTTCAAGGTAATGTACATTGTTCGTTTATGTAACTGCTAGATTATTTTTTTGTAACGGTGGTAGTATTAGATGCAATGGATTCAATAGAAAATTAACTTGTCTCGTCAACTTCACTTTCCAACATTTACATCGCTAACTTTAGTCAAAATATGAAAGTTCCATTTTTGAACTGAAGTTATTTCTGACCTATGTTGATAAATGCACCCTAAGCCCGTCTCAACTCTGAAGAATGACGTCTCTCAACGAGCATCCTTCCTAGGGAACATATTGAATAATCTATATATCTCAAACGGATGTTATTTCACACGAGATATTTAACAACGGGAGGAAGGAGTTGTGAAGGTAGTGGCCACGATTCATCTTCAAGGTGACATCTCGGTATGGGCTTGGTATGAGGAAAATTGATACACGAATTCGAACCAAAGATCTCCCATATGAGAAAAACAATGTTCTATCAGCTGATCTATGAATGGACGGTAAATTGTAAAGGTAGCAGTCTAGGCAGCCTTAAAAGGTACCATTCCGACATTTGCTTTGTGAAACCAATTGTAAGTCTGTGTCAATAGACTAAACTCTCTTATATCGTTCAAATATTAAGAAAAACCCGAGCAAGAAGCTCCAACACTTATCTGGATTACTTGGGAGAGGACGGACCACGGTGAGCTCTGGAGAAAGTTGGCGCCATCCAAAGGACTAAGGTTCTTCATTTAAAACCCTTAGTCGAGATGGTCAGTTACTATAGGGTTTCTAATGACTTCGCAGTGCTTAATACTATTTAAATGATTTATTTAGTGCATTAAATATCTTCGGGGACATCTTAGACGGAACATCCATATTCCCTTCGGGATTAGAACCAGGGATTATAGAAAGATACCTCTCGGTAGGTTCCGTGTTTATTTAAAAAGGAACAAAGTTATGTGTGTGTGTGTGTATGCAAACCAATCTAATTTGGAAAGCAAGAACAGAACATTAAAATTCATTATATATATATATATATATGTGTGTGTATGTAAGTAACATTTG
The DNA here is from genome assembly GCA_022664845.1 of Lepisma saccharinum. Lineage (NCBI taxonomy): Eukaryota > Metazoa > Arthropoda > Insecta > Zygentoma > Lepismatidae > Lepisma > Lepisma saccharinum. Next base: position 55,982 of record JAGDQP010002016.1, on the reverse strand, counting down.
AAGTATATCACGTGACGCTGTCACGTCATTCAACCAGAGGTATATAGCAGGTCCAGGATGATTTAAGACCAGTTGTCCCTGGCCTGCGGGCCAGACCACATCAAGCTCTCTGCTTGATGTTTTCTTCTTTGGACAGTAGTCTATTAATAAATCAGTATTATCTTAAAAACTTCTTTAAGTATTCTTTACTAGGCTTGTGCTTATTGCATTGCTTTATCGCCATACGCTTTATCCATATTTATAATCAATTCTGTTTTGTTACCTTGTTCTCCGACTTGAGAACGCCTTCAGACAGGCGGCCTGAGGTTCCTATTTACCTTGTCCGGCATTTGCACGCCTTTAACCAGGTAAGCAATCACTATTGCTACCGAACGCTTTCAGACAGGTGATCAGTAGTTCACAACCCTACTTAGTTTCAGTACACCTTCAGACAGACGGACTGAGACAATTTACCTATCCTAATAGCAGCTGAACACCTTCAGGCAGGCGGGCAGTTGTTATGCTTGCCTTCTCACGCCTTCAGACAGGTGAGAAGATGTCCTCAACCTTCCTTGGTATATTGCTTGACTTCAAACAGGTTGGCGTATACTACTGTTCCAGGTTCGCGAGTGCCTTCAGACAGGCAAGCGGGAGCCTTCGACCCATCCTAATAACGGTTGGACACTTTCAGACAGGCGGACGATCCTTTACCTTGCTCTTGTATGCCTTCAGATAGGCAGACAAGAGAACTTGACCTTCCTTGGTATACTGTGTTGCTTTCAGACAGGCCACATCACACTACTCACTATCTTGCTTAGCTTCTCTTCTGTATGCCTTCATGTATAACTAATAAAGGTTTGCCTTTTAGCATTTATGATAGCGTTCGGTGATCCCACACCCAGAAGCCGTGGAAGAGCATAGATATAGAGTATATAGACTCCTGAAAGTAGTAATTTCTCCCTGGTCCTTTACAAGATATTTTTCTCCTTTGCCTTTAGTTCATTAATGGTATAATAATCTGAAGTAGAACAACACGTAAAAAGGAGAATTAGTTACTATGTGAGACTCACCAATAATCTCACTACGTTTGGTCTTCGATTGAACAACTAATTCTGAAATTAAGGCTTTTGTTTCCCTTCTTGTTCTATCTGATTTAATTGCACAAACAAAAAGAAAGACAAAGAATATACTCCACAGAGGAAAGACCTGTCGCTGCAGGCCCGACAATTATCACTCTCACTTAGGAATTGAGGTAGTAAGCTACAGAATATGCGTACACCAATGCACTGATTAAGTTTTGTATAAAAACCCTATATTGTGCCATAAAATGAATGTTACATCGATAATAATTATAAAAACGATCAGAAGCACAGAATTCCTTTACAATGACGTCATTCGCCTTTACAGAGTTGGTCCAAGCAACTCGCTTGTAACACAACTTCTCCCGTGACTGCTTTTTCTCCTTTCTCAGTAAAGATACAATATGTGGGCAAGAAAATCGTAATAACAATAATGAACTCATACAGATGAAAGAACACAACTCTCTTATCAACTAATAAATTTCCAATAAATCGAAAATAATAACCTTTATAGATTAAGAAAGTATTGCCTCGAAGGATGACTCCATAGGGCCAGCAATCATTCCTTGGGATTATGCAATAGAAAACTTTAATCAAACTCGATCGAGATCGAAGAAGACTAAACCATGCGGTATGAAGAACGTGAAATGGCGGTTAGAGTCCGGATCGTCACGTGGTCGTGATGAATGTTCACTTTCTATCACCCTAAACTTCGATTGCCTGAAAATTCTTAACAGAAAGAATACATATATACTGGAAAACGTATAATGCAAAACAAAAATTCCTATCTCAGCTATCCAGGACATATAACCGTTCAACGATCTTACCACTACCTGATTCCAAAATGAATCAGATACAACAATGACTTTCTATACAAGAAATGACACGAATTCCTAATGTTCTTCCCTACACTGACAACTATAAATACAAGCTTACTGAGGTTACAATCAATATTATGAATATATCTCGTAGCAAAAAATACAAAATACACGATGAAGCAAAAATTCATGTAAATGAAATATAAATCAAACAGTGTTTCGAAAACCATCTCGTCGATCCTCGCAATTCTGATCAAATTTCCGACTCTCAAATCCCCTTTTCGGATACATGAAGTTACTTTAACACATATCAAGTACATTACAGACTCACTGTAGTAGAAGTAGCAATCGATGTCGAAATTCAGAAACAATATCACGCTTGACAAATATAATAAGATGAGTGCAAATATCCCATGGTTGATTGCACGCTTGCTATGCAGAAAACTTACGTGCATGAGGCTATCTCTAATACACTTAGATCAACAGACTTAATATTTGAACTTGTCGAGTAACACAGCTCATACCTCCTTTACCTCGTACACCAAGCCTAGTTATAAGGGGTACATGACCGACTCGACGTATCAAAAAGTTTTGTTTTTCCCAGCTGCCACTTTTACATATACTTGCTGTTCAAAAAAAAAAAAAAAAAAGAACATTTCACTGGGGACCTAACTCAAAATGCACGTTACAGACTGGAGTAGCTTCTGCAGAGAGGTATGTGCCGATTGGTATATTCAAAATTCTCAGAAGATAGACGGGCCTGGTGTTGTACTTGAAATAGATTAATCGAAATTGGGAAAAAATAAACACAATAGAGGAAGACGTGTTAGTGGCAGTGGGTGTTTGGTGGAGTGCAGATGGACGAAACAACGAAATTTTATGTAGTTCCGGTGGAAGTGAGAAACAACGATAGGCTACTAGGTGCAGTCCAGGAGAAAATTTTACCACGAACTACAATAATCTCTGGCTGTTAAAAAGCTTATGACTGTCTATCGGACAATGGGTTCAAAGACTTCAAGCTGAACCATTCAGTTGAATTTGTATGCACTCCAGAAAGCGGCGATCTATACGAGAGAAATCGAGAGCTCATGGGCCAGGACAATATTCTAGTTCACACACAGACACTTGAGTCAAGGTGGAGTGTTCTCAAACAGTCGTTATCTGTGCAGGAAGGATGGAGGAATATTTCGAGGAGTATTTGTGTGAATTTTTGTTTAATCGTCGTTTCGCCAAGGAGGAATTCATTCACGGGATTCTTGTTGCTGCAGGACACTTTTATCCCCCAAGCAATTAACAGGTAAGTGACAAATAAAAAGTGTATTATTATGTAACGTCTTGAATCGCCCCCTAGCACCCCTTGCTCGGGTTTACCTATCATGGGAGTCATTCATAAGAGAAATCTCCGCTATGCCATTCAAAAGTAAGTGACATTATTAACATTCCTCCACGTGATACCGTATCCGAATGGACTGAAGTGCGTATTTTACGAATTAGGTATTCTCCTGTGATTGCCGTAGTATTTTTGGGATGGTTATATATCACGTCCGTGAAGTTGGCCCCCCCACATGCGCACTAACAATCACTTATAGTGCATCCGTTAGTGCTTCGTTAGTGCTCCTAAGTGCTATCAATTAATTCGTTAGTCCTTCAAAATTACGGCCAGAATTAACAAAAAAGTGCGTGGGGAGCCAACTTCACGCCAGCCCCCCGACCGAAGCACTAACGTTGAAACCTAGCGCGATCGTTAGTGCTTCCAAAAACACTAATTGTTTACGTTAGTGCTTCATTATTAGTGGAGATATAAATAAAGAAAGTGTGTTGAAGTGCCATTTAATATGCACGGGACAGCATGTCCGGTCTGATGTTTAAGGGTAGATTATATATTCAGGTAAATTAACCCAATTAAAGTGCAATCGAAGTAGATCTGCCCCATGAAGGGTTAACGATAAAATTAATGTCAATGGCTGGTGTATCAATAGTTCTTTTTAACGCACCGACCGAACGTTAGTGTTTCATTAGTGTAGGTGTTAAAAGCATAAAACCTTTGAGAGCAAGTTCACGCTCTTCCCACTTGATACATTAATTTAAAGTTAGTGCGAGTAGTTAGTGCTTTTTAGTGCACCAACGTCCAGCGTAAGTGCTTTACTAGTTTAGGTGTTATAGACAAAGCAATGTTGGGGGAAAGCTGCCGCTGACTCCACTTCAAACACTTACGTTAAAATTTGTTCCTATGTTTAATGCGTCGTTAGTGCCTCTTACAGTTGTTAGTGCACCAACTCACAGCGTTTGTTCTTCATTAGAATATGCACTAGAGCAGTGTCAATGGTTAGTGCGTTACTCCTGATTGTTAAAATCAAAATCGCACTTCATCACAATTTCGTTGTTTATATCTCAACTAATAATGAAGCACTAACGTAACGATTATTGTTTTCTGGAAGCACTAACGATGCACTAACGATCGCGCTAGGTTTCAACGTTAGTGCTTCGGTGGGGGGGGGGGGCTGGCGTGAAGTTGGCCCCCCCGCACTCTTTTGTTAATTCTGGCCGTAATTTTGAAGCACTAACGAATTAATTGGTAGCACTTAGGAGCACTAACGAAGCACTAACGGATGCACTATAAGTGATCGTTGGTGCTGCCTTATTTGGCTAAAAATCAGACTTGAAATATTTCCCTATGTATTTTAAATGGCACTTCATCACAATTTCGTTGTTTATATCTCAACTAATAATGAAGCACTAACGTAACAATTAGTGTTTTCTGGAAGCACTAACGATGCACTAACGATCGCGCTAGGTTTCAACGTTAGTGCTTCGGGGGGGGATGGCGTGAAGTTGTCCCCCCGCACTCTTTTGTTAATTCTGGCCGTAATTTTGAAGCCCTAACGAATTAATTGGTAGCACTTAGGAGCACTAACGAAGCACTAACGGATGCACTATAAGTGATTGTTAGTGCGCATGTGGGGGGGGGGGCAACTTCACGGACGTTTATATATCGGGTGGTGCGTATGGAAGTATCAGTCACAATTACGTTTTAAAAGCGAGTGTTGTAGACCGAATAATATCGTTTGGTGTAGATAAAATAATCCTTTACCGACAATGTTCTAGATTCCTTGATCTAGAGGTGACTTACACGATATTTGCAATTAACGTATGGATATAGTTAAATCAAAGTCATTTAATCCTAACCTCAAAATAATTTTTAATTTAATGCATTTATTTATTTTTCATTTGTGACTTTGTATTTTAATGTACGTTGTTAGTCAATAAATTTAGTAGAAAAGCTTTATGACAAAATAAATAATTTATTACATTTAAAAACATTTCCTGTAAGTATAATATAATTATCATGTACATTTCAATTACCGTTTGATTCGCATTTTTAATTCCCAAATGCGTCATCATGCCTAATAAGAAGTCAATCCACTACCGTAGTTACATTCGTTGTAGAACCGTATTCCTTTCATTTGAAATGGAGTACGATTTCAGATTCAGATCGATGAGAATGTATTCTCTGAGATGTCTATGAAACAGACATTTCACTAAAAAGCATTTTGTAAATATGATGTATAAACTATTATCAGAATATCACGAACATAAAAGTATAGCAGTGGGAGGCACGTATCGAGAAATTGGTTTGTGGGGGCGCGAGGTCTGTCTGGGTGTGTAATGTATGTAAAACGTACATAATTTTGCTAAAACTGATACTAATTTCACAAACATTTTATTTGAGAGGGGTCCGGACCCCAAGAACTCCCCTCAACGTACGTCCCTGGCAGTGGGACGTGCACATGAACTCGAGTTGGCTAAAAGGTGCAGATTTCAGTAAAGGAGCAAAGAGACTTAAAAGAGGTGCTAATCCTATTACTTAACTAAAATGACGAATGGACATCTCTTGTTTCTTTTTTCTGTTTCAATATCCACTTGAATTCGTGCATAACGGTCCTGAATATTGACGACATTAGTGTTGCCCTTATTATAGTGTAAGGCTTTTCCTGTTTACATGGTTCAGTGGTTATCAATACATCTGCTTAAGACTAGAGAACATGAAGAACTTCGTCTGTAAAGTTCAGCTAATTGTTGTTTAACGGAAAATTACTCCGAGCGGTCGTAGGTCAGTCAGTAGAGCGTTGGTGTAGAAATCAGGGACTTCCTACTTACTAAATATTTTTCAGGATTTCTCCTCAGTCACACTAGGTAAATACCCGAATGGTACCTAAAAGCTAGGCTCTGGTCGACTACTTTCAGACATCCCTATCCTTTTCTGACTTGAGTGTGAGTTACCAAAAGGTCATAAACAAATTGCAAGGTGAAATGATCTCTAATGTAAGGTAGCCATTCGTCTCCGATTTTCGAGGACAGTTCCCAAAAATCCACTTCCGTCCCCGGCTGTTTCTCTCGCCGATTTTCGGAAAATGTAAAATAATGATAATAATACCTTAATCCATAAGAAATATTTTTCTAGTAAAACCCAGTTCCACGGAGAAAAAAGAACACGTATCTAGCAACTACCAGCCGCCAAATCTAAAAAAAAACATAACAATAACATTCCCCACAGTAAGCTGAAAAACACTTTTGAACTACGGTTGTTCAGTGGTAGTAGTGCATCTATGGATATATTTTTTCTCTCATGAACTATATATTGGCGGAGAAAAGTCACAAATGAAAATTAAGTCAATTGAGGGAATGTTAGTAATAAAAATAATCTTTAATAAATATGTCATCTTAAACTCCAGCAAACAACATAAAGAGTCGCTAAAGATAAAGAAACCTATTTTAACGATTTAATGATAAATATTATAAGATCTCTCTAGGATCATCTGAACAATAAAAGTGCTTTACTCTACGAGAAATTGTTGACACACATTGTTCATAAACGGAAGGAACAAAGAGCATGCATTGCCCATGAGTGATAACATCATACATCATGAACGAAAGCTATTTAACATTTCGTGTGGAAGCACTAACAACAAAGTAATAAAGTGGTCATCCATGATTACAAACCTAAATCTAATTGAATATGATGTAAATAGAAACTGGAACATTTAAAATATTACGAGATGAAGATTAAATTAAAAAGCTAATCAACATTATGTCACAACTACATTTGTCGACAATAATAAATAAAATATTGAATGTACAACATTGAAATAAAAAAGAGCATTCTAATAGATAATGTGTTATGGTAATGGCAATTATGAAAACAGTAACATAGACATAAGTGTAAGACACTCATCTTGAAATAGAAAGTTGAGCCAATGACTATTGATACTGATAGATTCTAAATATATGAAACATATTTGATAAATTCTCTTATCTTTGAAGATCTTTTACATGTAGTTAGGATTTGATTCCATTTTATCTATGCTAGCTGGAAACGGTATATATAATCAAATTGTTGTTTTCAATATCAAAGCTTTGCTTTTGTATACTTCAGATAAAATAAAATAATAGATGATCAAAGCAAATACGTCAGTTTCGCCAACTAACAACTTGGCTTCATCAGACGCAATAAATCACACAAACAACACAACTTCTAGTGAGACCGATATTTGTGGTTCCTGATTGGCCCCCTGCCAGCCAATCCCGTACCGACTAGAGAAAGTGAATTTATTAACAACAATCACTGGTTCGCTTTAACTCCCTGTTCCTACTATATCTAAGCATACAATACCAAATTAAGCTTTGTCCTGTAGAAATTAATTTATAAGTGACATAAGAATATTAAGTCAACAGAAAGATGAAAAATAAATAAACTGAAATAAGTAAAACGAACACTGAACTAAACAAAATAATTCCTACGTCTTACACCAAAAATACAGTTTATATTTTAAGGCTCCTTAATAGCTTATCTCACTGTTCATCAATTTTAAGTCCCGAGTTCCAGTTCATCAATTTTCACCTTCCACTTCTATAAATCTTGCTTCTTTCCATTTTCTAACTGTCCTTCTATCTTCTTGTCCCAACACTTTCACTTCACTCCAATTCACTGAATGTTCCATGTCTTTTATAAGTTATACATCTGTTCCACTCCAACCTAACATTATTGTTGTATGACCGCATATTCATTTTATTCATTTCATTATTTTCTTATATTTTTGAACAACAGTGTATTTAATTTGTACAGCATATGACTTATATTGTATTATTTCTAAGACGACTTGTCTCGACGTTTATGAATCATGATCAAACCTAAAATTGTCCCAAGCTCCAAGGTAACAATTATTATATAAAACAGAGCAACATGACTGTGAGAGCATTTCTATTCCCGTGTATAAATCCCTACGAAAAGAATACTTTCTATGAAATCAAAATTTAACCTTGGTTCACGCGAACTTTGAAATGTCACGTGTGTACATTCTCTTTCTTTAGAACAACGTAATATCCTGAAAACTATGAGTGATGTGAAGTGTAACAAAAGAACCTTTCCATGAAATGGTTTAAGAACTGTAAATAACCTTCACCTTGAACAGAGTACTTTTCCCACGTGAAACCGATCAGTACTTCCTTCGATTCGTAAATATACTATTATATTTCCTTCAAGAGACGCACTCGCATACAGCCATCTAATGACGCTACAACTTCAGCTTAGAATCAACGAACGTCTTTCTACAAACTTATTCTTCAATCTGGACCTAGAAATATTATAGATATTTATCTTATTGGGTTTAAACACGATTAAACCATTAACAGTGAAAATGACAGTTTATAACACGAAGTGCATCCAACACGTCTTCCATCAGCTACAGAAATCTTAAATTTTGAAGGTACGTTGCTCGCTCTAAATTGTTTAAATGATGTATGTTATCAGTTCGATATAATTTGGTATTTGCAGCTTAGCTTAGCTTAACTTAAATTCATTGTATTTATTAATCATGTTTAGTGTAATCAGAATTGCTTCATGATTCATAACTCCGACGCCGACTAGATGTGTTATCATCTCTTAAATTTACGTTCCGTGTTTAAATGTATGAATTTGTATTCTTCAGGTTTACTAGCAAAGTCCTATAATAAATGTTATTATTAAATGTTTATCTGTGTTTACACCACCATAGCCGAGTCCGCTAAAGAAGGTGTACAGCGCCTATCTTCTCGGTACCCTGCCGGCAGCTCGGACACCTCCCTTGAACTCCAGCGCCATTGCTATTATTTACACCTCTCGCACACGCCCTCAGCATAGACTTAATGTTCCCCGAGGCAGTCACTTATCATGGTGTTCGGCACCATAAATGACCGACTGCTCAGTCTGTTATCATTATGTTATTTTATCCGCTCTCTTAACCGCTTTCCCGTTTCACCCACATAGCATATTTCACAATCACTGCACTTGATTCTAAAAGTTACTCCCTTTTTCTCCGACATTCCCATCTCCTCTTCTTCTCTCTTCGCTTTTCTCCTCTTCTCTCTTATCACCTCCAGTAGCTTCTTCCTTCCTTTTCTGTACGTTGAAATATCTCCATTCTTCTTCAGCATTCTCATTATTATTTTTGTTTCCACTCTTGTATACTCTCTATCCCCCACCACAGTTTCTTCTTTTCTTCTCCATTTTTCTTTTTGTTCCGCTCTTTATTCTCTCCCTTGTCTCTTGGTCTCTCCTTTCCTTGTGTACCTCAACTTCGTCTTATAATAAGAGGTTTTTAGTTTTTAAACTGTTACACGTTTTTAGTTTTTAGATAGAACGTATTTGCTTTGCTCAGCTATTATGTTATTTTATCTGATCAAAATGTGTTTCAGGGGACTGTTGTTCAGAATTTAGTAAGAGCTCGAGCAAAATTATCTTTTGTCCGTACTTTTGTTCAGCGTTACTCTTATCTTGTACATGTCACTGCTTTTCAAATACAATAATTAAATTCTTCATATGCTATTTTGCAGAATACTTTCTTGATTTACGCGTATTCCTCTACATTCAATGGTTTTAGTGTTTTTATCGAGGAACAAAATTGCTGTCGTAACATTGGTCGCGTTAAGAAACCCATAAACTAAGTTTCTTCTTAAAGTTATTTAGCTTTTAATATATGTTTCAATTAAATTAAAATTCAACCAACTTGTAATTTGATATTTTAAACGAGTGCCATTTCCCTCCTGACATCAAAATTGCTGGATTCAAGTGGTCTGTGTAGTATCATAATTTAATATGCAAAGGCACTTATGGTATCCCATTTTATTTTCAAGCTGTACGTCGAATAGTTTCTGAGCTACAGGTAAGATGTATTTTACTCGCGAATCTCTCTATTCATAATTTCAAATTCCAATGTGACTTAGCGATTTTCGAGTTACAATGATGATATATTTTAATCCATGTAAAATTACAATCGAAACAAATAATGACACTTATATGCTTATTTACTTGAAATACTTCAGTTTTCTCTTTGATTTTCAACTTGCATTAGATCAAAGGACGAGGAAAAGTTAAACTTTTACCATCTTATAATTCAACATTATTAATGTTTTCATTTTCACTACTTTTTCAGCAAAAAAATTTAAGTAACTAAATAACTCTCCACGCATAAATTCGTGACATAGAATATAAATTAATTAAACTGAACGCTGAAGCATTTATACATATACTGCTTTCCTGTGGATATAACCGCAAACATTAAAATTATTTGTGCTCAATTAAAAGCATTCTGCATGATATTAAAAAATATTTTATACTTCTAAAATAATATAATATTTTCATAAGAGTGATTTCCTGCCTATAAATTTACATCACAGCGATACCCACGAAAGATCAATGGAGATAAGGATGAACTTCTGCCCTCTAGTGTGGATCTATAATACCTATCCACATAATTTTATTAATTCGCACTGAGGTGAAAGGTACATACAGCTTAGTCTACTGAGAGGTGCAACCCGTCGTTGAACTCCTGACAAATTGCACACAGGCTCAATTATAAGTACATGTTAAAAGTCCCTGCCTTTCCCGTGTAAGCTAAACTCAATATGGCGACCGATTCAATATCCTGCTTTGTAGAAATTTTGAATAGTTTCGGGACTACAGACGCTCAAAGTGATCCCGACATCATTACAATTTACGTCATATCTCGACAAATAATCATGTTAGCGATGTCGGCGTAAGGAATAATAATCAAAGTAGCATCAAAAACGTCTATTCGTGTAGCATTTACGATTAAGAGGGTACCACATAGGCAGGTTTATAATGTAAGAATCTCACTGCCAAGGAGCTAATATAGTTCTATAAGTCAGACATAGAAATTTCATTTAAGCTTTAATCCTCAATTATAAACATTAGTCAAAAAGATGTGTGGGATACTACTTCCATTGTGATTTACTACGCCGACACCGCTCACGTCGGAATTTGTTAAGATATGGTGTTCTTTGTGGCGATTACTTTGAAGCGGTTTTAGCCCAAGAAATTACGCCTATTTAGAATATTTTTTCAAGAAAGTTTTTACCTGTTTTTATGTAAGGAATCACCCCCCGAAGTTTACGCCATTATTTCAGGAACACACTGTATATTTTACTCGTTACGCACTGCATTTACAGAATTAGTTACCCACTGCACCAACTTGTTACACTTCTTACATACATCATTTAATATTACTGGCATTGATCCAAAGTTAAATGCGCTATAAAGGCATGCATTCATTAGTTTTGCATGTTCAGTACGTACGGTACTTGAAATTATTTTCAAGAGGAAGTCTGGAGTTACTATCTGCAGACAGGGAATTGGAAAAAGGTGTCTATTCAACGCAACCTATCGCCATTTCAGAGGATTGAGGTCATTGCGTAGCCATACCTGTACTTGATGAATGATGATGCACTCGCAAAACTTTGCGGCTTCTGATATTGGTGGAAGTGTGACAAGATTGAACTTTGAAGAAAGGTATTGTTTTGCTAAAGGTTTGATACATGTGATAACAGGAAGTGTTTAATGTATCGTCTGTGTTACCACTATACTGATGGAATATGAATCGCGTATTATGAAAAAGATATGAATAATGTCATTTAAGTAATACCCTCTTTGTTCGCTATCACTCTCCCTAGATACTGTTCGTGTTTTAGTGACAAAATAGTGTCATTCATAATCTCAATCAGCATTTCTCAGCTTGGTGCCATGTTCCTCGCTCGTGCTCAACTCGAGTGTGTATTTAACGAAATAATAACAAAATCATTGATTGTGGTAACACTTTTTGAATTGCTGGTTCTTGGTAGGTGTTTATAGAAGTGCCTACGTGAATTATTTGTAACGCATAGAGTGGTATAAAGCCTACATACGACAAAATAAAACACAATATTTGCATGCCATATAATGAATACGTGCCAATATTAATACATAAAAAGTGACAAAAAGATTCAACTTTTTTTTTTCGATTTTCTTTGTATTTTACCTTTCATGTGGACCAGTTTTTCCGGTTTACGGAAAATTTCTCCCCATCTTACAACACTAAGGAACAATGTTTTTTGATAATGAAACCACACCAACAAAGAATATGGTTAGAATAAGGAGGAAGGTATTTTTAATCATTGCTAAGCACCGAAGTGGCGTAGCGCGCTCCAGAGGGTTACACCCTCTATTTTGGGAAGAGGAATGTAGGACTTTATGGGGGGGAAGGAAGTGTGTATGGGCTAAGGGTGTGTACAATATTGTTTATATCCTCTATTTTATTATTATCTTTCAATTTCGGACAGCTTAGCTTATAATCTATTTTTAGGGAAATTAGGATGAAAATGATACGAATGAATGATGAGGATGTAGTGTACTTAGACGCCACAATACGTTGACACGTCGAAACCAAATGAAGGTTGACTCTTCTTACCTAGGGGCGGGCGACTGCAGGTGCAATGAAAGACGGGTGAGTTCTTAGCGAACATTAATGAATACAATTCATAGATGGATGCGAGAAGTGAGGTGACGAGTGAGAAGGGCGTAATGAATCAGTCAGCAGAGGAGAGCTCGTGAAGTACGGAAGTGAACGTAGGGACCAGAGTAGGTTGCTTTGAAGTCAGCATGGAAGGTTTCTTTGGCGGCATGTTGTATGCGTTGTAGGATCTTTTCTAGGTCAAATGGTAATATATTCTATAGAGTGAAAGTAAGAGTTTGAGCGAAGGTAATGAGTTGTTAGTCTGAGGTGATAGGAGCTAACTGTACAACTTCTAGAAGTCGGAGAGGTGCTATGTCAGCTGGAGTATCTGGTTCGATTTGAGGACGGTATTTACACTTATAACTAAAGATAGCATGGGTTTCGCCTAAGTTATAAGATTTAGGTGGTAATTGTAGGTTATTACAGTTTCTGGATTTTTGAAATCCGTTGCAGTAGCCACATTGTGATCATTTGGACAATATTGAGCATAATAGGAGATATAAGCTTGGCATTTTTCACAGCGGAGAGGTAGCGGAGGTGTGATACGGAATGGTTCTACTCTATTTCTTCTCTTATAGATGTAGGCTCCGTTGGCTAGTAGATTGCCAATCAACTTGATGTGGTGTGAAAATTCTGATCATGTAGATCCCTTTTGTATTTATTCTGATATATTTAGAGATTATATGTCCTTCCATGATGAATTGCTGCTCTTCTTCAACGCCTGTGACATCTGGATCGACCCCTCGTATGATCACAGAGAGCATCGGAGTTGTGAAGGTTGTCGAATAAGCTTGATGCCCAGATTCTGTAGATTGACATGTTCCCCCCAAAATTCGTAACTTAATTTGTTTCTTACGGCCGTTGTGAAGTCAGGATTTGGTGATTGCAGGATGATTCCATTCCTAGTTGATGATTCTGGTTATGGTTTCTTTTGATAGGTACTTCTGAAGTTGTAGCAGGGCCTTAAGAGTCTGTATCATAATTGCAAAGCAGGAAGGAATCCGTTGGTGCTGTAGTTGCTGCTTGATGAAATGAAGACTGATCGGTGGTATCTATAGAATGTAGAGAGTCGGAGTCAGACCTGCTGTTAGGATGCTGCTTCGTCTCTGGAGGTGAGTTGGAACTACCGGCTCTTCGAGGAACTGGAGAACGAGATTTAGAGCTTGAAGGTGATGAACGGTTGCTGGTCTTGTGTTGATATTTTGATATGGCTGCTAAAGCGGAGGATTGGGGTTGGGTAGACATTGGTTTGGGAACAACAAGTGGAAGCCTATGTTTACCTTTCGGTTGGTTATTGGGCATGATGGAATAAGGATGATCAGTCTCTGTTCAGTGACTGCTGTAGAACTCAGACTAACACTCACCCACGACACTGAGTAGTGCCGCCAGTCCCAATGAGATCGTATAGTACTATTCTCTCTTGTGCGTGTGCTACACAAGGTCCTCGTTGGCAAGTGGGCCATTCCCAGCAAGGTTCGAGGTAGGAGATATGAGGAAGAAGGTTCATACTTCATAATTAATATCTGTAAAAAGTGAAATAAACTTTACGATTTAACATCATTGTCTTCATGATGGTGGTAGCAATCATTCCTTAGGAAGGGAATAATTTAGTTTCCGGGGGTACAGTATATCCAGCCACTCTATTCCTACAATATGTATATAAATCGACCCAGGTTTAAAAAAAGAAAACAATTGATACCTAAAGAGGCCACTTCCGGTTGCATTTTCGGTCCATTTCTTCCGGGGTGGATTATATCCAGCCGCTCTCCCATTACAATATGTATATCGAGCGACCCAGATTGGCAAAAGAAAACCATTGATGCACATATTGGCCATTTCCGGTCAGTGGATACTTCCAGTTGATATTCCATAATTTAGTTTCCGGGGATAGGGTCTATCCAGTCACTTTATCAATACAATGTGTACAACAAACCAGTCAGATTGGCAATGATTGGCGTGACTTCTACGTAGCATGGACCTGGGTTGAATCTGAGGGATGTCACACAGGTTGCCTGCAATGTTGCCAATCATGCTCGTTTATAAACCAACATATTCGTTTATTTTATCATGCAACCTCTATGTTTTACATTTTCTCCTGTTTCCTCTTTTCCGTTTCTTTATTGTTATTTTCTTGAAACACACTCTTTGCGATCTTGTCTTTTTGAGTTGTTGCTGACGGTGCTATTCGAGTAGTGTGCTCCGATACGCACAATGCTGAATACATTTATTATTATTATTATTAATACAGAGATAAAATAATTCAGCAAGTTGTTTAACTCACTTCATTGAACTCACGACTGTAATGTTGTTTTTACAATGTAATATCAAACAATACTTTGCTGTTTGTTTGTGATTACTAATCGTTAGGATATTCAGAGAGTACAGTTATTGATGTTTTGCTTTAACTCTACAGTTGTAACGTAGAGAAAAAAATCCCATCCCTGGTAGTGTTGGGTCTGTGAGACCTATTGACATTTTTCTGCAATGCAGTCCGTGAGTTACTCAGGCCGCCCAATTTTGCTGTCTCGTCCTGTCTGCTGACTACGGAGATCGCTGACTGTGTTCCTCAAGCTAGATGGTAGTACTGTGTCGCAGTCTGTTATACACACACGTTTCGCGGGGGGACCGGTTACTTTTGATCACACAGTGTGTGTCCAATCCGGCATTCGCCTTGTGAAACAAGAAAACATATTCTGAAATATAAGAAGAGGCTCCGGCAGGACTCGAACGCGAGTGCCTTCTAAGTGTAAATCAGCTTCTGTAACTTCTATATCACGAGACTAAAAGAAAACGAATGTATTATACTGTACTAACAAACGTGATGAGTAAAAAGAATAGCTATGACACTCAAATAATGCGGTTTCAATAATACGTTAAGTTAGTTTTCATTTTAAAATGTCAGGATACATGTCCGTACATATTTTTTTAAATCAAGATTAACAAAAATAAGAATAGAGGAAGCAAGTTGAAAGTAAATTTAATATTTTAGGGAGTAGACTTGTTTTTACTTTCACCGTAAATTAATCTAACTTGATATTCATGGGATGAGTTCACATGCGAAGGTTCGAGGGAACTTTACATATTCTCTCCGATGCTAAAATGGTTTGGCCTAATCTAACGTTAACTTAAATTTCAGAGGACTTGAAGTTAATAATTTATGTTTCGCTAATCTCACAACTACTTTCATGTAACCTATTCTGACATATTCACTGGTTAAGTAACATTGGGGAGATTTCTCAAATACAGCCTGAAAGATAATTACTCCAGCCTCCTACGTAACTTTCATTGAACGATGTTTAAAATTAATTGCCACTATTTTCCCACCTTGCTCAGTTTAGGTGAGTAAACACACAATACAAAATAACTGGAGTTCTTTTTAGGAACACTAAGCTCGTAGGAAACGAAAGATCGTTATATGAGCTACTAAATGCAAACTTAAATATCCATATTTTCCCAGCTAACTTCGAAATTTGAGAAGGTAACACGAAAAACCGCACTTTCCATTTTTGATTAAAAAAAGATGTTCATTTTAAGACCTTAATGAAGAGCTATAGTGAATCAGGCAAAGTGATTTTATGAAGGAAGTACATATTACGGATGGGATAAGTACGTTTCTAACAAAATAACTTGTTGCTATTCGATGCAGTTCTTTATTCAGGTCAAAAAAAGATCAAACCTATTTTTTTATAAAAAATAGACATGAAAGGTTTTGTTTGTTACTTCCTTATTTGCAATTACTATAGCTTGTTCCAAGCGTTCCTTCTTCAGAACCGAATCTCGCATTTTCACTAATCGGTTCATCAAAATATGACGTAGGTTACAGATGATTTACTAATATATATCAAGTACGTTTAGATTAAGTTAGATTAGGTCAGTTGAATATAGCTACTCGGTTCTTTAAGGAACACCGAACGCTGATGTAAACCCGAGAATTCATCTGGTAAAGACGAAAATAGGTAACGTTCTATTGAGTAACGAAGAGAAGCAATCATATTTCCTATCCTTAATTTAATATTTTAACAATTTTTAACAGAATCGAACCGATTATAACATAATTTAACCTGTAGCATGTAAATATGGTAAAACATAGACGCAAAAATCCACGTCGTTAAAACTAACTAACCTTATGTACTATATTAAACTAAACTGATGTAAAAATTAACTTCATTTAACGTAAAGAATCTGTAACTTTTAAAAATGGCGATCACAAGAAAGATGGGTGAACTTAGATAGTCGAATGCCATAAAGACTAATTTAATCCAACATGGCACGTTAGGATCCCCATATTATATTGATTTAATCTAGCTGTATGTCTTGTTTATATTAACTTAATTTAGTTACTTCGTCACCCAGTGATTCCGCCAAACCCCCTGTGGTGGGTATGAGAGTACTCGAGAGTACTACCCAACTTTAAAATGTTTAGGGTAAAAAATCAATAAAAACTATACAAACTTCACTCACCCTCCCAATTTTGACTTTACACCCCACAAACTGAAAATCCTGGCGGAATCGTCACTTTAACTTGGTGGTTCAATGTTACTTGACTTTAGGATAGCACAATGATTTGGAGAAACGTGTAAAGCACATACCTAACCCTGACCTAACCGAGGGTTAAACCAAATCAAAGACTATCATTCGTAACTAAGTATTATTTAGCTAATCGCGGAATTACTTTCACATAATTTAATGTTATTTACAAGGACTGAACGATCTAAAGTACAGTTAGAACGATTAGTAGTTGACAACAAAGCAAACTTCCTAACTGAGAGCACAACAGAATACGAGACAATGCATCAAATTCTAACCGCTTTCTTTTGACTGTTATTGAGATACTCCTCTGGATCATTCAGAACAGGGAGCGTTGGTTAAAGTGAGATCTTGTTACGTTAGCAGTAATTAAATTAGGTACTTTAAGACGTACTAGTTAGATTTAATGGATTATGGATTACAACAGATTAAATTTACTCATAATCTGTTCCGATATCATTGTTCCAAAACGAATTCTTCATACGGGGCAATATCTGAAGTTCATCCTATTTTCCACCCAATTTATTGCAGACATCTCTTATCTATGTTACCGGTACAGTTTTGATACATTTGATCACTATTGTCGTAATGTGTTAACAAATACAGATGCATGATAACCACTGATAGCGTGCATTCTATGAAATTTATTCTTTCAGCATGTATTGTTTATGAAAAACACTAATTTCTCACAATTTGTAACTAATAGAAATATGTGTGAATTGAAAGTAGAAAATAAAAGAAAATAATATATTTTCATCTCTGGAATATGATACTCTGGCTACATCCAGGTTAGTAAAATATGATATTGCTTTCGTTGTTGAAATATTTGTTTACATTTGAAAGTCACCTTACTTACAACAAATCATCGAATAGCAAACATAAAATTTCGATTGGATGACTGGAGTTTATTATTATGGATTACAACAAAAATTTCTCCAAAATCATATTACATCTGATAAAATTGTACGTTTATCTGCTACGAGAAAATTCAAACTTGAATAATCCGAAGAACAACACTAGAACACAATGTCAGTCAGTCAGTCAGTGTGCAAGCACAAAACCTTTAAGAAGGTGCTTAAGTTAGCGAAAGCGTTCAAGTTGTGTCAGATTTTAAAATAGTTGATTGACAGTCGAACTATTTCGAAGTTCACCTTGCACTATTAGACGAATTATACGTGTTATTCCTTTTGCTCATATCAAGTTACTTGTAGTTCTTCATAATAAAGGAATTGTATACTTAGTTAAAATTTTGAATAAAATGAACGTTATATAATATGGTAGGAAAGTGTCAATATTTTTTATTTTTCAGAACTCTTGACTTTTCCTAACACAGCGGTCTACCTTTTTCTTGAATTCCGAATAATTTTCTCTCCATTCCTTAGCAGCATCAACATTTGCAGGACTCTCATCATTTGGATCTGCCAGTAATGAAATGACAGATATTAGAATTGTCTCCACAGTGTGCACTGGTAACCATCTTTCTGAAGCCTTTTCGTAGCCCCATTTGTCATCTCCAGGTTCGTGCAGAATGGATATACAGACATCGCCATTTTTATCAACATTAGGATGCCAGATTTCTGTAACGAATTTCAAATGTGGTGGACGTAGAGGATATTCCTTTGGGAAATATAAATGAGCTTTAAATATACCACCCTCATAGAGAGTATCTGGAGGTCCTATGATCAGCACTTCCCATCTGTAAATGTCATTATCGTCTATTAACCCGGCTGAGAATCCTTCGATGGGGTTCTTATTTAGTTCGGACAGCTGCTTTCTTAACAGAAGAGCAGATGGTGGCAAGTCTGACATGTTTTCCGACATGAGGGATTGAGCACACAAAACTGAAATGATTTCAACGTTGTAGGTTTTCTATCGTATATCTGTTCTTGATACCCACGATTATTTCAAAGTAAAATTCATGCCAGAAGATTCTAGCCCTGAAACTTCACAATAAAACTTTTCAAAGATAACATACTCAATCATAACACTAAAAACAGGTGGCCATCGTATCCACAGGAACAATAACAATTGACTATCACATAAACGTTTGAATAGCTAGATATTTATGAGTTGTGTCTGGCCGAGAAAAAGATAAATTCGAATTGGTAAGCAATGTAACATTTTGAAATATAAGAACCAATTAAATTATAGTACTTACAGTAATTAGAAGGAACATGATTTGTATAAATTGTGAATAATGTGCTAAGCACTCTAATTAGCTTCTAAGGAGTGTACCTACAGTTTTTGTATACTCATGAGCAGTGCCGAATTTAGAAATGTTTGTATGGGAGGCGAAGTTAAATTTTTCCGCCCTTTCCATCATTTTTTAGCCGAATAGGCGATCGGCCGACGCGACGGCCACAACATTGTCTCGCATCACGTAGTGTACTTTTATGATCATATCTGGAATCTGTCGTGGCATCGCTATTACTAATTCCAGTATTGAAATTTTGAACACCTTTAGTTCAATTTCAATTTAATATGCGATTTTCTTCCTTTTTTTTTAGCAGCTTTCATTTTATATTTATAGCTGTTTGCCGTCCCCTGAACGTGTCGCACGGGGATCTTGCCCATTTTGCGCCCCCTAGATCTGGCACTGCTCATGAGCTACAATTAATGTAATAAGCAGGAAATGTATTGAGAAATCTAAAATCCATAACGATGTATAAATGCATAAATGTGCATAAAATTTGGTATGTTTATTTCAGTTTTTAAAGGGACAGGCAGTATTCCTCAATATATACACAGGTGGGACAAGTTTTCTCCAAATACATTCTGAGCTCTCAAATTACGCTGCTATTTTTATAGGTGGTCAGAGAAACATTATTGGTATAAATACGTTTTTCTATTGCGCCCTACATTTCTGGAACGTACCTTATAACTGATCTGACAGTTATACGGTGTTGCACAAACCCCATAATGCCCTTGATCCTGGTTGTGAAGAAGACGCTGTGCAAGCTGGTGGTGGCTCCGTCATGGTGTGGGGCGTCTTTGCCTGACATGGTTTGGTCTTCTGGTGCACTTGAACCGAATATTGAGCAGTCAGCGCTATGCTCAGCTGGTTGGTGACCTTTTATGGACTTCTTGTACCCTGCCAACAATGGGATTTTTTAGGATTACAATGGGTCATGTCACATTGCTGCAATAGTGTGCGACTAGTTTGAGGAATATTCTGGCAATTTAGAACGCATGATTTGTTCCCCTGGATCGCTGGACATGAACCCTTTCGAGCACATGTGGAATATAATCGAAACGGCTATTCGTGCCCAGGATCCTCCACCTGCAACAACCACAGAATTGTAGACGGCAATCGAGACTGCATGGCTGCATATACCTCCAACGGACTACCAGTGACTTGTCGCGTCCGTGTCACGTCGAGTTGCCACACTTCATCCTGCTCGAGGGGGTTCCACACGTTTGTCACTTCACTGTATAACCTTACAATAATTTTGTAAACAGAAGTTAGCAACATTTTAAAATAACAAGAGAAGCTTGGCAGATATGCGAAGTGTTCAAACACCATTTGTTGATGTAACATGAGAAAAGTTATTCATTATCTTAAAGACTGCTAATGATGGATGAATCTTAGCTGGTAACGATGAATGAATGAATAATGGATGGATGCAGGGGCACCACTAGAATCCTAAAAAAAGACAATGAACAAAACTTCTATGTCATACTTCTTTAAAGAAATGAAATATGCACCCTCTGCAAAAGGTTTGGTATTCTCAATATGTGACGATTGCGAAAGCATTATTTTGATAGATTGTCTGGAATCTGGGCACAGTATTACCTTAGACCTCATAACAGATAGACTTAGCACGCTTCCCCATTTCTGGCTGCGCTAAAACTAATGGCTTTTTGTACAGGATAACGTGATTTTTAATTCATTTGCTAGGTTGCTCTCGCATCGAGTTCATAATAGAATATGAGGTCTATGCCAAACCAACCTAGCGGATGAATTCAAAATTACGTTCTCTTGTACAAAAAAAAAAAAAATAGTTTTAGGGCAGCCAGAAATGTAGAAGCGTGCTAAGTCTATCTATTATGAAGTCTATGGTATTACTGAGGAATATATTAACGAAACCTATTTTAACTGTTAACAAATAAACATACTGATGGAGCAGAAAAGAATTATACATTTTTTCTTCGCCATGACTAGAATACCAAAATAGTATGCACGAATGCAAATTCTGGCCAATCGAGTGCAATTATTACGAGAGATGCCGGTGATATAAAAGCCAAATTCTGTCTGCGGAGAGTGATGAAAAATTGTGGAAATACTTGTATGTTTTCTAAATTGCTAAAAGTTATTGAGGACAATTACACAGTAATAGGTACTGAATGGAAGGCGCTACCCGTTAGAGGGCACGTCCTTCACGACTACCGTCTTAATGTCCGCCATATTGAATCGTGTTTGATTTCCTTAAATAGGAATATAGTCGTGTAATATGTCCTTCTAGGCTAGAATTTTACAGGAAATACTTTTCTAAAGTTAATTTTGCTGTAACTGTATTATTGTGATACATAAGGACCTATGGCCTATGACCTTATGGGATAATAATGCAATAGCCTGAAAACATCCATCTCGTTTTGCAATAATAAAGGAAATTATTCCAAATGCATACGAATTGTTCCTAGGCATAGTGACCTATCGATATAGATTTATAGCCATTCGGTTTTCATTTCCCGAGAAACCACTGTGGCGGTCATACTGTAGCCAAGCATCCCTTTGTATCAAATTAATCTTACAATTCGTATTATATAATACGAAACATAAAATTTGTATTATTTACGGCATGCACAGGATGCACACTTCTCTTTTAGTGTAGTGTAAATTAATCTGAAATGCTTACTGAAGATATTACTTTCTCCTTGGAAATCTTAAGTTCAATTAAGTTAACGAGAAAAATCCGTAAAAGAGGTTAGCGCAGTTCTACAACCTAGAGAACGTCTTTCAACGATAATCTGGAGTCTGCTTTCACGAATCTATCCTTCATGGCGTTTATCTTTTCTAAACGAATCAATCATATTCAAACAGAATGTTCCCAGTTATGAAAACAAATTATTTCAAGTAAATATCCATTATAGGCTATGAACTTGTTAAATAAGCCAATAGTTGCCAACATTATATTAATATATTTAACTAATTTATGAAATGAAACCTTAAATCCGTGCTTCAGTGGAAATCACTATCATTCACAGTTATATACTATTAGATGCTCAGTCCGGCAAATGCATAACTCAAGAATTAAGAAATAATAATTAAAAACGGGCTGTGCAGCGATAACAACCGTAAGAAACTGAGTTAAAACTGCAAATTTGGTCCATATTGGATTTGGTTGTAAGTGGCTGATGGAGATTAAATGTTTGCTCAGATGCCTATCTGTCGATATTACTCGATCACTCTAGTATCTTACATAGAGCTCGATGTTTTGAATATGGTTGTCAGTGACGATAGAAATGGTAAACATTAGAAAGTCTCGCGATAGAGACAGGATAGGCACCCGGGGCTGAGCCACTCTCGCGCATGCGCATTACTCCTTAACGGTAAATATTACTTCCAACTATTTACTTTCAGTTGCCAATTTAGCGTATTGGTAGCATGTTGGAAAAATAATCCAAGGAACACGTTTTTGAATCCTGGTGTTGTGTTTTATATTTTCTTAATGAAAATAACTTTTTTCTTGTTTATTTAATTATATAAATGCATTAGGAAATTTTATAAAATTAGTGAACAAACGCACGTGGAGATTAGGTAAGTCAGGTTCGGTATTTTTTTTTATTGCACACGCGATTAACTTGTGTTTTCACAAGGTGCAGTTCCTGTCGTTAGTCACAACTATCGAGACATTTTTTTTTCATGCGCTTATTAAACGGTTCCGAGAGTGGAAAATGTAAAGATACATGACCGCACCTAACCTTACCTAACCTCCACGTTCCCATGGTCACTAATGTAAGATAATATACAAAAAATTAAAGAAAACAATTATTACTAATAAATATGAACATATAAAAATATATTTTGAAAGAAAAAAGAAAAATTCTTGACCCCGTCGGGATTCTAACCCGTTTATTTTTTGTTCAGCAAGCCAACGTCTTATCATTGTACCACACTAGGTTATGGAAAATGTTGGTTTGGCCATTGTACTTACAGTGGGAACACACGAGATTGGTACAAGATGGTCCGAATAAAATATCTGCTGAAGCCAATTTCGCGTCATCCACGCGCAACCACTAAACAAAAGACCGGGTTTCGATTCCCTGCAGTGCGAAGATTTTCTCGTTTTTTCTCTTTCCTTTCAAAGAACGTTTCTACCGGGTGGTTACAGTTAAAGTGCCGCTATTCACGGCGGTCAAGCGCGGGCTGTAATCAACATATTACATTGAGATTAGGTAAATACGCTAATGAGACCATGCGAAAGCGAATTACGCTGGAAAAAAATATTAGTTCCAATTTCTGCCAATAGGGGAAAATGTGGCGCTGTGCACGTAAGAAGCACGTGGAAATTGTACTGAATGTATGAATAAGACGATTATCTAGGACGAAGAGGTCAAACATGTGAGATAAATGTAATGCAAACAAGGTGAAGGGCAGCTGATGGTAACAAATGGTGCAATGGGAATAACTTTAGGAACAATGTGAGGGGAACAAAAGGCGACACTTCATTGCCAGTGAATGGTAAGAAAAGGTGCAATGGGAATAACTTTATTAACATTTGTGGTTACAGCGAGCAATTTACATAACATGCTCCATATGTCAACCAGAAACATCGACGACATGTTACATCCGCACAATGGCGTGCGCAACAGTTGCTGGAAGCATTTCCGGCGGAATTGTTGCTAATGTCGACTTATGCTGTCCTGAGATCAGCCAGCGACTGGACATTTCCCTGATAGATCCGCGCTTTCAGATATCCCCACAACGAGAAGTCACATGGATTTAGATCGGAGAATCTTGCTGGCCACGCATCTGGAAAACCTCAGGAGATGATGCGATCCGCAGTGAAGGTTTCACGAAGCAGATCTTTCACGTGGCGACCAAGGTCCTTATAACGTGCCGATGCCACGGTACAGGTGACAAATCCTTGGGGGTGTCATCTCCTCAAAGAAAAACGGGCAAATAATGAACGTTCTTGTGAATCCACACCACACAGTCACGTACGCAGAGTGTAATGGCTGTTCCTGCACAACATGCGGATTATCCGAGCCCCATACCCGACAGTTGAGAGTTTTCACTGCACCCTCTAGTGTAAAATGCGCCTCATAAGTCCACAGGATAATCCACGGCCACATGTCATCCACTTCCATCCGTGTCAAAATCCGAAGGGCAAACGGAAGGCAAGGCGTTGCTGCGGTTTCAGTTGCTGTACAGTGTGAATCTTGTAAGGATACCAGTGTAAAATGGCCCTAAGAACTTTCGTCACTGTTGCCCATGGGATGGCCAATTTCCGTGACACTGCGTGGTCCACAACAGCCACACTAACCTATTTAACAACCTCCGTTGGAATGGGTCGTCGATTAGCTTCCTGGAGCCACACTCAAATCACCCGTTGTCACGAATTTCAGTATCGTCTTCTTTAAATCATTTCTTGATATCGGTCCTCTTTTAATTCCTTTCAGACGCCGATATCCCCTCCATGCTGCACTGTAATTGCTCCTGTTCTGATAGACCAATTTTACTAACAGTATCAATACCCATGCTGCTCCTCACGCGATAGTGGTATGAAGCGTGAGCTCGCGTGTGTTACGGCCTTTACAGCGCCACATTTCCCCTGGTGGTGGAAATTGGAACTAATATTTTTTCCAGCGTAACTCGCTTTCGTATGGTCTAATTAGCATATTTACCTATTTTCAATGTAATACGTTGATTACAGCCCGCGCTGGACCGCCGTGAATAGCGACACTTTAATTGTAACCACCCGGTATATGCTCATATTTGTTATTAATGTGAAGATTGATGTGTGAACATCATGTGCGAATTATTATTAATGTGTGAACATTTCTTGCACTTTCTTTTATCTTAGCTTAGGTTAAGTTAAACCTAGAAAAAAGATTAGGTTAGAAAAACCCTCCCTTGCTTTCGTACACACATGTTTTTCAGTAGTGTCTCAATACAGAAAGCTTTATTAAGGCGGTGCCATTCTCGCTCAAGCGCATTACTCCTTAAACAGTAAATATTACTCTTTAGCCGTAAATAAGACTACAAGCGACTGCTTGCTAATATGGCGTATTGGTAGCATGTCGGAAAGCTATTACAGAGAACCCGGGATCGAATTCTGGTGTGGTTTTCTTTGATACGTCGGGAAATTTAATACAATTAATGACAAAGGGTACGTGGATGTTAGGTAAGTCAGGTAAGGTGTTTTTATTGCTCACTCCAATTGAATTTGAATTTAATTTTAAGACTTTTAGGCAACTTTGGTTCAGGCCATTTCAGACTCGATTAAACCGTTTTTTCCCAAGCTTTCGAAAATAGAACTTTCTACGTTGAGACGCTAGTGTCTTATTTCGCACTTCGAGTTTGTACATTCCCATCGCGAGACGGCCGTGTTAACGTGCGTCTAGGGAAAGTACACTGGAAAAAATACGGCCAGCGGTCGAAAGTAGGAGAAATGGAAGTATTCGAACTTTGGTTCTAATAATAATAATAATAATAAAATAATATAATGTGACTTTAAGTAACCTGCCTCGCTACCGGGATCTCGGCATTACATATGAAGAAGTTCATTTTTATAAGGGGGCAACCGAAGCACGTGGAATACCGAAGCAGCTGGCGAACTACAATTTTTGAAGCGTATTTAAATTGCATACTTTAAAGAATGAGACCATCGAGTTCTACGCAACGATATTGGGGTGACTGCTTAGTGTCGAAAGATAGACGTCAGAGCAAATATTTAAACTCTTTTGTCCACTTCGAGTTTAATCCAATGTGAACCCAATTTTCAGTTCAGACTCAGTTTTATACACTTCTTATCGCTGTGCGTCCTGTTTTTATGTCTTAATTCCTGAGCTATTCATTTAATAGTATATAGTGCTCTGCATATAATGGAAAATACTGCAAATAATATTTACGTTGTTCGCAAGAATTAAGACATCAATAGAACAATAAGTCGCACAGCGATATCAAGCGTAAAACATGAGTTAGAATAGGAAATTTGGTCCATATGGTTTACACTGAAAGTGGACAAACGAGATTAAGTGCCCTCACCGCTTCCTGGTTTCAATATTTATGAAATTTTCAATGGAAGCAGTCAGTCCAAGCACCGCTTTTAAGTAGAGGTATACCTAAATACCAGTTGTCACTAGTTATTTCCAGTCTACTTTCTTTAGACGTCAATAATTTAGGATTGTGTGCGGAGAGGGACAATCTTGACGGTTGAACACCACGTACTGGTGGCATCTGTTAGACGTTTGCGGAAGTGCTATAAAGAGTTCTCGGAAAGCACTAGTCGCTAGTTAGCTCCATGACCTAGTGGGATAATCTCCAGTTTGTTCTGGTGGTTAACGTATCGGGAAGCTGATCCAGAAATACAGGGATCAAATATTCTGCAGATAAAATGAAAGAGAGAAGTACAACAAAAACAATCAGGAAACAAATATGTCAACATTTAGAAGTATTATGTTTTGACGCGATTCTTCATCATCAGATGTTTGTGTAAGTTTATAATTTAGAATATTGTAATGAAAATCTGAAACACAAAGGTTATTGTACAAAGTGAAGCATGTATAAAATGTGGGCAACAAAAAATATTGTTTCATAAACTGATAAAATGCGTTCATAAAGAAGCCATATGTGAAGAATTTAAAATTCTCTATTGACATGTTCAGAGGGTGATGGTGATAGAGGTTAGGTTCGAAGAGGTCTTTACGCGACCCTACTATTGTATATTCCCTCCTGCAAGGCGTATGTGATGTGGTTAATTGCTACCACACATATGTTGAAATTTGCGAAAACAGATTTGACAGACAAGACTTGATATTAAGTACAACATTTAAAATTAAAATTCATAAGTGTCACAGATTTAAAACATAAAAAAGAATTTAAGAATAACTCAAGGGTGCTACATTAGATAGTATTTTTCCCTTTTGGAAAACGTTTTGTTAACTAAGCATTTTTTATTATATTAATGGCGTTCTTTAGTTGATTCGTACTTTATTTTTCGATAATGGGCAAGGCATTGGGCTCGTGATTCAGTAGTTCCAGGTTCGATATCCATCCACATAAGTAATTTTATTTTTAAAGAAAAGTACATTTTTTCTTTCTGCTTTCGGAACTCTGCTTTTGCGATTAGCATTTTTTTTCTTGCTTTTAGGCGTTGAAAACAATGCGCTCATTAAACATTTCGTAAAATTCATAGGCATAGGTTAGAAACGTCAAGTTATGTACTTTTTTCCCTTAATACGCAATAAAAACATTAAAAAGTTGCTGAAATCATAACTGTTAAGGACTGACTTACATGAATGGTTGCGTTGCTTGCTTTGGGTGCGATTTGGGTGAGTAGCCAATTGAAGCACGTGTTTTATTACGTAGTACGTAGAACACGCAATAAAACACGTGTTTCAATTGGCTGCTCACCGAAATCGCACGCAAAGCAAGCAACGCAAGCTTGCATGTAAATCAGCCCTAAGAGGGCTCCTCCCTCCAACCTCCATATTTTTAACATTTTTCAAAATATTTAAAAAACTAAGAGTACTATCAGAAATGTAAGGTCATAGAGCACTAGAACTTACAAATTGCTATAACATACAGTGGACAGCGAAATCTTGTCGATTGATTAGTGCTGAGACTTCAATTATATAATGACGTCATAATCTTTGTAAACGTGTCACTCATCAATGGACAAGATTTCGAGATCGCAGTCAATTGTATTTCATAGTAACTTGAAAGTTCTAGTGCGCTATGAACTTACATTTAGTTTACAAGAGTACTAAATAGTACTCTTAGTTTTCTTTTTAATATTTTGAAAAATGTTAAAAATAGGGAGCTTGGAGCGAGGAGCCCTCTTAGGACATTATTGTTATGGAATTATTCACTTCAGGATTCTTTACACTAGTGAGAGTATTGTGACATCATGATTGTCCCTCTCCGCAGACACTCGTAATAAGTTACGTCCGCCTTGGTACCGAAAATATTCACGAAACTGACGTCAGCACAGGCTGCTGCATAGCTTTTGCTGCTGCAACTTTTTGCTGAAACTTTTTGCATAGCTTAAAACGAAAAGCAAAAACTATTTTCTACCTACGTCCGCGGTGCACGAGTGAGTGAACGTGTTATGGTATATAAAAGGTAAAGCATTTTGTAGTATTAAACGTAATGTTTTCGCTTATAAAGAAAAAAAAGACTAACGTAACTTTACCTAATCCATTTTCGTAAATTGTGTAAAATGTTCTATGAATTGAATTCAGTATATTTTTCGTTAGTACTAAAGAAGCATTACTATTGATGTGAAAGAAAGAAGAAAAAAACTTGAACTCTACAAGAAGAGGTCGAGCAGAAGCATTTTTTGATGGAAGTTTTAATTTTCGAAGAATGATTTAACTAGGGATTATGAGCTTATTTCTAGTTTGTGGAAGTGAAAAGCTAAAATTGGTTCGGTATCAGTAGAGTGTTACAGCATTTGTATCAATTTTTACCGTGGAAATTTTAAATTGCTTAATGTACTTTAAAATGTGGGGAGTCCTGCAGAAACCGTGAATTAAACACTTATATTGTACCTTCCTACCGAGATTGCAAATATTTTATTAAAAATCAAAGTTAGGAATACAAGAGTACGCATATACAGATAATTCCATCGAAGTGTTAGCACAACAGGTTAAGATTTTATTTATCACTGTAGCCAATATTACAATTAACTGCGGTTGCACTTTAGATTCCTCCCGAATCGTTGAAAACAATGGTCAGGTTATATTAGGTTTTCTTGGGTTGTTTAGCTCAAACTAGTAATCTTAGCTGTTTTCCATTGGGTTTAAGGGAGCTCAAGTCCGACTTTCTGAGTTTATCATACTTAAAAAAAAAAAACTAAATAAACGAAGTGCTTTAGTTGAAAAAATAAAATGGAGGGCGCACCTTCATTTCAAAAGCGCCCATATCGGCTGATAATGCGCGCTACTTCCGCTTGATTCTAGCTTGCGATCCGTCTCGTTCGCCGATCGCCTTCTTGTCCTCAGCCTTCTTGTTCCTTTACTGCAGGCCCAACACTGCTGATGAAGGTAAGTGCACTGGATCGTTCCAAAAGTAATTAATTTCTTTTCCCGGTCATTATTTAATTCGTTACACTAATTGCTCTCTCGCATTCAGAAATGTCAACAATTCTTAACATTGCACATTGCGGCCGATTCCAAAAAAGTAACTAGTTAGGGATTTTTCATGTTAGGTTGAGTGTTTCTAACCATCTGTAATGGTCAGAAATTACTTATGAAAGTGTTTATTTCCTTTTACCTGTCCCAAAATAGGAGTCGCAAAGCTACCTTTGTTTGATTGGCATCGATTGTGTTACTGAGGAAGTAAACGACGCAAGTTTTAAAAGTTGTATAAAAACTTTAGATTGAAGCAGATCATAATCAAATAAAATGGAATCAACGTCTGAAAGTACGTAGAATATATATAAAAAAGTTACGAAATAATAATTTATCAAATATAAATTATTAGTGAAACAATAACTGTTATTGATTTTTATTAATTGAAAGCGTTAAAATACAATATATTATTATGAAAAAGTTATGTTGTTCCGCTGTCAGACTTATTGTAAGTTAGAGTTAAATGTACGTTCGTCAGTATTAAACAAAAAAATTCTGCCCGAAGTTGCTCCTGTTTGTTATTCAATCGTTTCAGAATGACGGACCAAAAAATCCATTTTCCACACCGTTTGAGCAAGAGGTACGAAATTTGGCACAAAGATGTATTATCACGAGTAGTTTAGGAAAATATTAAAACATGTTAAAAACAGTCGCCATCTTGGATCCAGAATAGGCGCCAAACATATTGTTGTATAGAGTGCAGAGCGTAAACCGCTGGAGCTAGAAACACCAAATTAGATATGTACGTACATTATCACTAGTTGGCTAAGAAAATATTGCAAAATGTTTCGAAAAACGCCATCTTAGATCCAAAATGACGGACCCAAAAATCCATTTTCCACACCGTTTAAGCTAGAGAAATGAAATTTGTCATAAAGGTGTATCATTACCACGAATAGTTTAGGTAAATATTACAATATGCTGAAAAAGTCGCCAACTTGGGTTCAAAATGGCTGCCAAAATACAATCAGGAACCATTTATGAAAAAAAACCATCATCATCATATTTCATTAAATACAATTATAATTTAAGTATACGCTAAAATGATAAAATGTTGTTAAGGGAGTTCAATTTTGCAACTCTGACCAAATTCGTAATCAGCGACCCACAAAACCATGAACATGATATTCATTTTGATTGTAACATGATATACAGGTTGTTTCATGAATAGGAGTTGTCAATAGGGGATGAAGGAGGTTACAGTTTGCAACTCTGACTTCAGATTCGTAATCACCGACCCCTCTCCCCCCAAAGAAAAACGAGTACAAATGTTGAGATCATTCACTTGCGTGTTTCACTTTTGACCAGCTATTTTGGAATCGGCCGTACTATGCATTGGTTTAAAATTCTCACGGTAATTAGTTGTATCAAAATTCTCACGAAAACATTAATAATTTGTCTTTTTTCAGGAATATAAAACTGTTCACACAAATTTGCAATGCTCTTTTCACCGTACCTGAGATCCACTTCGGAGCGCCAGTTCTTCTTGTAGAGAATTTTCAAAACTGAAATTACATTTATCATTTGGTTACCACGTGCAGACGTAAGGCTTCCATGTGGCGCACGAGTTTTATTCTCTACAAGTCAGTTGCGCAGATCATCCACTAGGCTCCTAAAGAACTAGCCTTGGTAATTGACACTACTTTTGAATTATGATGCAGATCAATGTTCTTAAATTTCATGATTTCAGAAGCCATAATAATTGTTTCTTGAAAGAAATCTCCTGGTAAACTTACGACACCTATGTTATTGTAAATACCTTTCCAATTTCCTTTATAGTTGCTCTAATGATGCAGCACATTCCATCAATTCTCTATGATTCTTTGAGAACATATTATATAGAGAATAGAGTTTATAAAAAAAATAGTGGAACTGGTTAATGGCTTGGACGTCATTTTTCGTATGATGCACTGCTAATTCCAACCTGGGATTTGAGCAATGCCAAACAGTTAGATTGGGAAATATCTTTATTAACTCAGGAGCAACTCCATTTTTTCCCAACATAACAGATGCTCCATCAGCAGCAAAAGCAACTAAGTTAAAAATAAACTCGTTATTAATTCCATGTTATATTAAATTACTTAAAATTGCATCTTTTATGACTGCCGCTGTAATGTGATTAAGTTCCACAAGATCTCAGAGAAAATACATGATTTCATAATTTTCTGAAAATGATCAGCTTAAACAGATTACAAGCACAGATTTTTTGCTAACTGTAGTAGATTCACCTACAAGAACACTAATTTTCATGTGATTTTTAACTATCGTTTCCGCAATTTTCTTTCTCATTTCTTTCGCTATGTTGTCAGTTATGTTTGCACAAGTGAAGTATGCAAAACTCTACCCATATCTAATCCATTTATTTCCTGTAGTTCTATATCACGAGGAAAATCACTGAAGGGTCTACTTTGGTTGGCAATATTGTATGCTGTACGGAAAATCCTAACTGTGATCTCCACTTGTTTAGTATTCATGTTGTCTACTGATACTTCTAGTTTTTGTTCGTGTGATTCGGTTGTAATGGATTCGCAATTTTTGTTAGATATGGAAACTTTGTGTTCGTGAATTTTATTCTCAGTCTCATTTGTTGCTTCGTTATATCATCGCTATTAAAACTAACCTTGCAATCAATCCACTCTTTTGAAAGTTGAATGCCTATTACTTTATATGTACCCATCCCCACTTGGCTGATTTCACGGCAAATATTACAGCCTAATAACTTATTTTCTATGACTAACCATTTATATTCTGTTTTGAAATATATATACTGACCTTCAGACCAACATTCGGGAAACAACTCCGGAACAATATCGGAAGTAAGTACTATGGGAGTCTAGAAATTATTTAGTCTATGGTCTAGTATTTAGTTTTTATTTAACTTATAGGCGATATGCGCCCTTTAGCCTAAGTCTGCCATATACTGTTCCTCAGATATGTCACGGCTTAATCATACTGCCTATCTGGCCCCATAAATATAATTTAAATAAAAAACTAAATGCTAGATTTTATTAAACTGTAGTACTCACTTCCATTACTATACCACGTGGAGACAGTTCTAAACACTTGTTCTTCTTATCTGAGCTTCCTTCTATCACGTCATTTAACTCATATTGAAACAATTATACTTTCAATTACTATTAATTTCTCAACAAAAACCTCGCATAGACGAACACGTGCAATATCACAGGTTGCAAGGAATCAACAGCATGGCGACGGTCGACAGCATGCTTCTTGCTCTGAAATCGGCAAACTTCGTATCATCTTTTTATCTGTTCGTATAGCGTAGGGATCCAACATTCAGATCTTTCCTCTCACTTCCGCTGCATGTTAATGACCATCAGTTCTTGAATCCACCCTATTTCGATTGCGAATTCTCATTTTTTTAAAATAGAATATTAAATATAAAATTTGAATCTAATATTTCCCGGAATGCAGTTCCGGTTAGTTCCGGCCCAACTAAAGCACTGCATAAACCACAAACAACAATGAAATTTTGGAAACTGGTCTCGATAATACTTAAAAATATGTACCAAATAAACTACTAGAGATTTGGAAAGTATTTATTTAGGTTGAGAAATTTGAATACCTGAAATGGCTGACGACAAGCCTTCGAAAAAAAAATGTTACTGGTCATTTATCCAGTATGTTTAATAACAAAAAAAAAACAGGATGTAGGCACTGACAGATCTTAACCAAGATGGAAATCGCAAATGGCTGGGGAAGCTCATAAATAAATAAAGAGAGAGAGAGATGTATGAAGCATTGAAACAATTGCAAATTACGTTTATTGATGCTCTTCCGGGAATTTTGGTTCAGATTATTCTTCTATGTGTTTAATATAGCTTAAAATATATGCTTTTCTTATGTCATCGTACTCACCTCTCCCACGAGAAGATTTTAGTGAAAGGGAAAATTAATCGTGGAGGCAGATCCCTCTACCACAACTCCGAATAAGAACAAAAAAAATGGGAAGTTAGGGTCTCGGATAGTCCCGCCCTGAGGTGTGATAGCTCTCCAACTTCTACTAGCGACCTCCACATGCATGCATGCAACTACAGCCTCTATCGCGGGCGTGGATGCTACCGCATATCGGTTTGTGTATAATAGATGAAAGAAGGCGAAACAAGAAGAAAGCAAAGCGCAAGAAGAGTTTTCTTGCTAGAGGGGGGCATACCAGGATATGTAGTGTTGTATAATCTGTAAAACCCCTAATCGGTACTAACTACTGACTACTTCACCTGGTAAACCACGCATGCTTGAAGAGTGGACAAACCCAAGTAAAAAGTATGTAATGAATCTAATTTTATCTTTGACGCATCCAATTTGGGAAATGTTGTTTTGGTATGCAATAATGCACTCATATACATATACAGCTCATAGCACGTGTGCGCAAGATTGGAGAAGGTCTGCACTGTAGATCTGGCTGAAAAGACAATAAGGACTATGGTTATTATTACTTGCGTTATTTGCGTAACTACTAGATGCGTCTTTTTTCTTCACATTCACTACGATACACAAAATGCATGTATACATCTAAATGCAACGTGTTTCTCTGGTTTATGCATTTATAACTATTGCATGTAGGTTTTTTTATCTTTATTATGTATGAAGTATCATAGAAGATCTTATTTCTTGTACATGTGGGTTTTCTGTGTTAGTCATTGTTAAATAGAACGTTTTTATGAGGTCTGTTATATGTTCTTTGATGAGCAGTATGCCTATCTGTTGCTGTAATGGTGCCAGTCTTGTGTATCGTGGGCATTTCGTGATTATTTTCAGTACCCTATTCTGAAAAGTTTGCAGCTTGTTGATGTGTGATTGAGCAGCATACCCGCATACTTGTGACGCATGTCAATATTGGGTGGGTTAGTGCATTGTAAAGCGTAACCTGTAGTTCGACGTGCATGTATTGACTATTTAGTATGGGTTTTAGATGTTCAAGCCGTCCGGATGCTTTACCAATCTGTTGTGTTATGTGTTCTTCGAATGTAAGTTTATTATCAAGTGTGTCTCCTAGTTATTTTGCGGTGTTCGTCCAGGTGATGTTGTTTTGAAATAGTTCTAAGTTGGTATCGAGTTTTCTTTCTACGTGTGACGTAGACAGTTTCGCGTTTGTTTACATTCATTTTGATTTTCCATCTGACTAACCTGTGTTCCAATTTTTCCAAGTGTGTTTGTAAGTATTGCAGGCTTGTCTTGGTTGCCAGCTATTTGCATAGACACAAGTGTCATATGCAAATAGTGATATCTGTGTGGTTCATGTTCGAGGGATATCGTGTATGTAAATACTGAATAGTGTGGGGTCAAGAAGTGAGCCCTGTAGGACACCTGCCATAATGTTACGTGTTGTGGACACCGAATCTTCTACTTTAATAAAGAATTTCCTATTTTTAAGATTAGAACATAGTAGTGTGACATAGAAATCAGGGATGCCTGTTGTGATAAGTTTGTATACCAAGCCTTTAATCAAAACTTTATCGAATGCTTTTTTCACATCTAGAAATACACACCCTGTGCCGTTTTGGTGTTGAAAATGTGAGTAATATTTTTGATGATCGTACTATTGGTGAGTAGTGCTATGTTTTACCCTGAAATCAAATTGTTCTTGGGGTAGAATTAATGGCTTTATTTATTCTGTTCAGCAATACTGCTTCTGTAACTTTCGTAAGTGTATTTAGTAGGCTTATCGGTCTGTAATTTTGAGGAAATATTGTGTCTTTAGCAGGTTTGTTTAGGCAAGGTTATAATTTTAGCTGTTTTCCATATCTAAGGAAAGTATCCGAGTTTCATGATACCATTGATTATGATTTATAGGTGCCTAATCGCCGGATCAGGTAGATTTTTTTAAGCAAATGTTTTGAATCTCGTCTGGACCGGCTGCGTTGAAAGGTTTGAGTTTCCTAATAATCTTACGTATCTCACCTTTGTTGATTTTCTTGTATTTGGTTGTTGGGACTCTATTAATAAAATTGGATACAGTGTGGGGAACCTGTCTATCATGAGTTTCATCTTCTAGCACATGGTTTGGTTGAAATGATTTTTCCAGCGTATCAGCAAAGAATTCCGCTTTATCCAAGTTAGTGTAGACAAGACCTCTTTCCCCATGTAAGGATGGCGTTGGGGTAAGGGCTTGGTAAGATTCTTAGTTAACTTCCATGCACTATTTATTGTCCTGAAAGTTAATGTTTGCTAATTTGGTGTACCGTTGTTCGCTTTTATGTAATTTGATACGCTTTCTAATTTCCTTGTGGAGGATATTTGTTACTGGTTTATAACAAACATCCATAGTGCGTCTGTAAATCTTCTGAAATGGTTTCTATCTTTAATTACTCTTAATATATCCGCTAACACTGGGGACAGCTGAGTATGTGGCTATCTTTATTGCGTTGGTCAGTTGTTCTATTGCCCTATCTATATCGTCTGGAGTGTGAATGTAAATCTCCTGGAAGCTCGTCAGTGATTAGTAGTTGGTATAGCTACCAATTGGCCCTTCTGTAATTGAGCTTTTTCTGGGAATTTATATTGCTAGGTAGGTTGTTCGTCAAAATGCTAATTGGTATATGGTCTGAATCTAGTTCATTCATCACTTTGATTTCTAAGTATTGATTACTGTGTTAAAGCAAGTTGCAACTTAATATATCTGGAGCATTGTTAACATAGTATGGGCAGTGGGTGGGTCGTGGCTGTGATAAAACCTGAAATGATGATGATTGTAAGTAATTGTACAAAATGGTACCGTTTGTATTTCGATTGATAGAGATAAAATGCTTATGTTTACTGTTAAGAGCATAGATGTACCGCTTGGCCTAGATTCCATAGTTTGGTAATATTGGTTACTTCTATTCGTTTGGACGGTGAGTTATATACAATAGCTACAATTATTGCTTGGTTTTGTACAAATATGCTAATGATAGTGGCTTCTATTATATTGAGGTAGGAGTTGGGATGGGGTTCATGTTTAATATATTTCGCTATGAATATGAGTGTACCTAGGGAGTATGACTATTGCGATTCCTATAATTTCTATATACATTGTAACCTCTTATTTTAACATTCTTGTCTAGAGGTAGCTTTGTTTCAGAAATAATAGCTATATCTACTCAATTATCTCGTAGAAACTCTGCCAAATCGTCTACTTTTTCAAATAAACCATTGTAGTTCCAGGAGATTATGTTACATGTGTTATTATTTAGCTGCAAACCCATGTTGAATGTTACTTACCTTGTCATTGCTATTCTGTGTGTGTGGGCATTTCAAAGCAATCGACTTTAGCTATACGAGAAATGTATCTTAGTAGAGAATAGATAAAATTTCTGTTGTGCCATCAAACATCTGGATAATTGCCGTTTCCTATCACATCCTTTATTAGCCAGGTAAGCTTAAAGTAGATATCTTTCCAGGGACTCACAGGAAAACCTTGATTCTTACAGTTCAGAGCTGTCATCTCTTCCTTTTTTCCTATCTTTATATCACCCGTGTTGTTACTTGATCTTAAAGATTCGATGTTTTCCAAACCCAGTTCGAAATAACTGCTCTGAAAATAGTGATTCCTCATCCGGGGAAGTATGAAAAATTCACCACAAAATGTTAACCCTTGTTAACCAATAACATATCGATTAGGAATGACTATACAGTAGTTGCTTTTTTTAGAATGGAAAACTGAGTAGCTGAGATGTTTCAAAGTGCGCCTAAGAACAAAGATCAATTGTACTTACTACACCAACAGCTTATCTCTTTGGTCCCATCGGTGCCACTTTTGCGCCTCCGTCAGAACAAGCGGTACCCATCTGGCTGAAATCTTGCGCATGCCAAAATCGTGCATTAGTATGTGGTACACTGACGCAGACGAAATATTATGTTCATTAGCCACGGCCTCCACTATGTTTTTATACGCTGACTGGCTCGAATGCCACTGTCCATCTCGCAACCGTCCGATAAGGCACAGCACTGTCGCCACAGGCCTCATGTAATCCTTTGTCGATTTGACCTGCATTTCGACCTCGAAAACACAATTTTCTGCACGGGTAAACATTGTATAGGGCGTCATGTCACACTTACTTCACTTTAACAGCGTCCACTCTAACCACACACACCGTAATACGGTAACAAAAAAACGTCGCAACACTGCCCAGGTACACATTATGCTGGTCATTTGTAATATATGTTTGATATATACAACGTGTTTGATATATACAACGTGTTTATGAACTACACTGACAAACTTATGAAGGTGATTCCTCACATGAAAACAAGGCGAAATTTTCTCTGACGATTTTCAATATATAATAGTATCCTACTTAATGACGAACTATAGTGCATCAATATTAATTAACCTTTAATCATATTAAAAATATATTCAATTTGAGCGGAATATTCAGAATTTAAAAGAATTATGATGAAAAATACAGAAACTAATGTCTTTCGTAAACTTTAATTTTATTATATAATTTTTATATCGATCCTAAGAGAATTTGACTTCTGGTTAGTTGTATTCCAGTACACTAATTTCAACCTTGTAATAGAGTGCACAAAAAAAGGCAAGGTAGAAGAAAAATTAATTGAAAACGACGTTCATAATTTATTTAAAATATCATTTTCAACCTTTATCCAACATTTTACATTCATATCTGCCATCAGAACACTAGTATTCGACAAAAGTCAACATCATTTCATATTCTATACGTATGATTGAAAGGAAATATCAGTTTAAAATTTTCATTTTGTGGAATAACAAACGTCTATAAAATTAAACAGTAAAGCAAGTAATAAATGTATTAATATATTATCAACAGCTAATAATGTCGAGGAGTAGTTATGGGTCCGTGGACCGGTCGTTCAACACTTTCTATTCAAACTATCTGTAACTTGAATGAGGTATAAGTAAACTTTTTTCCTACTCGTGTCTGCATTTTTATTGAATCTCATTATTCTATTAAACATTTAAATATCTTATATATTCTTCTTAAGTTTTCTGCAGCTCCTCACACATGGCACTAACGGATGTGTCAATATTTGTAGCAAAGTTCTCCGATTCGAAGCCTCATTTTCCCCCGCTTTGAGTCCGCTTCTTACACTGATCTTCGTGAAACTTCATAGTTATTTCGTCGTAGAACACAGCTCCACAATACCTGCAATGCAATGCTTTGGCTACTGCTGGTGTTATCCTGTAAAGAAATATTGATAATGCTTGTTAATAATTACATTGATCTGCGAATGTTAACTTTCAGATGCTGTTTAACATGTGACTTTTAATATTTCAGGTAAACTGAATCCGAAACTGAAGTTTTCTCTATGACGTAAGATTTTGGTGCAAAATTTAATTAATATATTGCATTGTGTTATGTATCACTGGGCCGGAAAATAATACATTTTTCTGTTGCCTAGAACGTGAAAGGTTATTTTAACTAATATCGAGACTCTAAATTAAACGACTAACCATCAGATTATTCCATAAGTAATGTAAGTGCGATGCCGCTTCAATGACGCCATTTGACGAGCAAATAGTGAAGTAGACGGCACATGCAATGGCTAACTCATATAGGGCACTTCGTTATGCAGCAGTGTGAAGAAGGAGAACGGTCTACTCCATGGTTTCGAAGTGTGTCTTGTGTTTCATCATGGCAGTGTCGGAGGACCACATACGGCATGTCATGGGACATTGCCAGCGCATCCATCAGGGACATCCCGCCAGCGCACCGGCAAGAAACATCAATACCATAAACGGTCAGGGTGCTGTGGATGTTCGAAAGTGTCAAAGTTGGTTACAGAGGTTTCGGTTTGGGAACACCAGCCTCATCGATAAGTCACGAGAAGGGAGGGAGACTTGTGCAGCTGGACAACTCTGCCCTGCGAGCAGCGGTGGAGCCAAATCCATTGCAAACTGTTGAAGAACAGGCCAGCAAACTCCCTGTCACCCATTCGATTGTTTATCGTTATCTGCAGGACCTTGGGTACGTGTCGAAACTCGGAAAATGGGTACCCCATGCGTTAACGCCTCAAGAGAAGCAGCAGCGAGTTGACACCTGCAGTATCCTTCTCACAGGTATGAACCATTTCTGGACAGAATGGTGACACAGGATGAAAAGTGGGTCATCTACAATAACATTACACGCAAACAGCAGGAGATATCTAAAGGGGGCCGTAGGAACTGTGCCAAAACAGAATCTTCACCCCTGGAAAGTGATGTTAAGTGTTTGGTGGGATAATCCATTTTGAGCTCTTACCGCGTAATAAGACAATCAATGCAGTTGTTTACTGTCAGCAGCTTGGACTGCATTGTTGGAGAAACGTCCTGCTCTGGTTAATCGCAAGGGTGTGTTCATCCATGGTGATAACGCGCGTCCACACACGGCAAGAAGAACCTGTGCTAAGATCAATAAATGTTGCTGGGAGAAATTCCCCAGCACTAGATCTTGCACCAACAGACTACTGTCTTTTTCGCAGCCTGCAAAATCACAATTTCGAAAAAACAACAACAACTGCAAAATGAGGATGACGTGTGACGAAACCCAGTTGTTTGCTTCTCAAACCGTTGACTTCTTTGAGCGACAGACTCAACAACTCTATGACAGGTGGCACAGTGCAGTGGAGTTCGATGGAGACTATTTTCCTGACTAACGGTAGTATTCCAAGTAAGTAATAGTTCCTTTCCTCACGATGCAAATATACGACATTACTTATGGGATAAACTGATACAAAATTATTATATAAGGTGATTACTTCATCAGATTTTAAACGGCTGGATAAATTTAATTCACTGAACGCAAATATTAAGCCATCGCTTCATCTGCTTTTATTTAGGCACTAATCTGCGTTAAAGATGGACTCGCAGATAGCCAAAACAAAAATTATAATAGAAATACTAATTAGGACTAATTTTGTAAGTCCTTTAATATTTTCGAAGTTTAATCTGTGTTTTAATATAATACTGTTTTTTAAAGTTATAACTGATTCAATTTAAAGTAGGTCGGTTATTAATGAAAATACATTTATATGTGTTCACATATTTCTGAGAGAAACTTTCACACTCTGGACTCAACGATCTATACATTGTACTTTTATTACTATACTATCAGAGAATAAAGACATTGAAACATATGACACTAGGTGGTAGAAACTCCAATTAGATGTTCTAATTAAAATTGACGTAATAAACTTAACATATTTTCAGTTCGCTGATACAAATTTCTTCGAATTTAAGTTTGTCACCATAGCAGTACGGTATTCGGAATTCTAAGAGGAATGTACTGGCTCGATATTTTATTTTAAGAACCTCACAGAGGTATCATTCTACAAATTCAAAAGGTTATAATTTGTTGACGGATGTTCTGTCAAAGTATGCACTTGCAGTGTTTAATTTATGGTCGACGAAAAATTAGGACAATGTTTTTCACCATAGGAATTCGACATCATGACAATTTTGTAGATTTCTCGACGTTAATTTGCAATTAACGAATGGATATAGTAAAATCAAAGCCATATACTATTTCGCTAACCCCCAAATCATTTTAATCCCATATAACAAAATAAAGCTTTTAATTATTTCTTACCGTTTTAACAGTGTTTCTTTTAGGGGTGACCAGGACTGGAGGTGTTATCTGCAGAGCACGAGAAATAGGCTACGATGGCTAAATTCCCATTTAATTATTTTTCCCAGACCGGATCAATCGGGTCAAGCCGGGTCACCGAAAGTGACCCGGCTTCACCGCGGGAACAGTCAGATTGTGTTTCTAGTCCTTTCGCAACATTTCTCTCAAGGCGAAAAAATGGTCCAACGTGGATCTATTCTGAATCCACATTGGTAATCTCCAATTATTTTATCTATGTATACATTTACGCGTGTTAACAGAATATTACTTAATACTTTGTAACAAGTTGGATTCCGCGGTAATTATTACAGCCCGATTTATCTTCTTTGTTTTTTGTAAATCGGAGCTATTATTGAGATTTTCCGTTTCTTTGGAAGCTCCTCCTTTCTGCATATAGCACTTATCAACTTAGTTCGTTGTTTAGTGCTGTTCCTCCAGATTAAATGAATTCGGCTAGAATTTTGACTACTCCTCCTGATTTGATATATTTCAATCTCTTTATCGACATTTCGACCTCCATTTCGTTAGATTCATTTTTCCACGATTCTGCGGTATAGATGTCAAATTCCTCTGTTTATTCCCCGTTGTGTACATTAAGAAGCTTGTCGAAATAACTTTTCCACACATCGATAATTTTAGCTGGATCCGCCTGAAGATCTAATCTTAGAAGATCCGTTCATTTCTAATCATCATTAACCTCGACTGGTAACCTATTCTTACCGAGTTTACCCATTTGTATAGATCTTGTATGTGATTTCTTTTTCGTTTTCCTCCTCCTTCTGAATATTCAGCTTTAGATCTTCTCGCTTTTTGTTTCTGAACCCATGTGTGGACTGTGGCGTTGTTCCACGTTACAGTAGTGGTTGGCATTTGCTTCGCTTTTATTATTTAACCATCCTTACTTTGCTTGTTTTCGTTCCTCATGACATTTTTCGTCAAACCAAGGTCTGCTTTACTGGTGTTTCTTCTCATCTACACGTTCCTTCGCTGCGATCTTCACTGTACGGCGAATTGCCTCCCACGTCTTACTCACATCGGTTTCATTATTAATATCATATTGATTATTACTTAGTCGGCTAAGACTTCGAACTTTTGGAGTTAGAGTTGGTAATCTGCTTTTACGCTTGAATTATTTAATCGTTTAACTTAGAATTTCATTTGTTTTTATCCTTTGCCCTCTCTGTTTGCAATACATAACTTTTCCCTCACTTTTGTGATAATTAACTGATAGTCGGCGACTTGGTGTGGCCTTCCTGTCTTCTGTAAGAGTAAGAAAAATAGTGATAAAAAAGATAATTTATAGTGTAATAAAAAGCTTTACAAAATGAAAAACATAATACACGATTTTTGTACTAAATAAAACTGAGTACTTTTAAAAAGGCATTGCTTGGTGATTTCTTCCAAAATTTGTGCGGAAGCAGGGCTGGGTTGATTGACATTTGTTTCGTTGCGCATCTTATTTTTTCAAGCACTAAGAATAGCACTGCTCTGCAATGATTCTGCTTCACACAATGTTTAGCAAGTGACTAAACGTATTCAAGAACGTTGATTTGAAATCTGCTAACAGTTTTCGAGTATTGCATATAGATTTTTCACTATGTCATATTAAGTTACACTGTATCGAAGGCATTCCTATTTACGTTGAAACGTTACACTAAAGGCATGATGTAATTATGAGCTTGAGAATTATCCGAATACATTTTGTTGTATCTGTATCGAAACTGATAAAACACTAGAGTAAGTTGTTCAGAAATGGCCACTTTAACACTCATAGTGCTTCACTCACGAGTGACAGTGTTGAAGTCACTGTATCTGGCGATTCCAGTGTCAGGTATCTCTACTGCAAGTGGTTATAAGAGAGGTGGTTACTGTGTCACATTTGAAGGGCATATCGTTCAGAAATGCAAAGAAATGTGTAAAATTTAAAGTGAATTTTTGGTCTGATTTAAAATCAAAGTTTGTGAATAGCTTGTCAGAAACATAGCACTTTGGTAATCTTGGAAAAAAGACTCACAAGTAAAGTACCCAAATGAGGACTCGAGTTGCTCATCAAGTGATACCTTAAATTGAGGCTAGTGACGAGTAAAGTACACCTGTGAAATCCTAGCTGCAGAGCTCCAGTAATAAAAAGGTTATGGCGGGTCAAAGTTCAAAGAGAAAGCGAATTTAGCTGCTTGTGATGTCCATGTTTTGCTGATTATCCCGATGGTAATACGTCGTAAGTTGCTCAAAATTAATGTAATGTGTAGAATGATATCCCTCTCTCTGCCTGATATCCCGCTTTCTTTTATTCATGTATGAATGTCCTTGTGCATGTTTGCTCCTGTTATTGATGTCAATAAAAGTTCTTTTTTCTTTTCGTTCCAGAAAATGGAAGCAGGTGCTATCGTTCATGCTCTGTATGAGAAATATGGATTTGTTAATAGGAGAATGAATAGGTATGAAGATTCATTGCA
The DNA here is from genome assembly GCA_022664845.1 of Lepisma saccharinum. Lineage (NCBI taxonomy): Eukaryota > Metazoa > Arthropoda > Insecta > Zygentoma > Lepismatidae > Lepisma > Lepisma saccharinum. The sequence goes on along the minus strand of JAGDQP010002016.1, from coordinate 12,412 downwards.
CAAACAAATAGTGGAGATACTTGAGGACAAGATGGAAATCATAGAAGAAGTTAGAACTCTTGGATTTGCTGGTGACAGTGATGAAAGCGATGATGGAGACTACGGTGATGACGTCTTTGATGAGGAAATGCCAAGTACGTCGCAAGGGTTTCAAACACATCAAGAGTCTCCGACACCTGTAGCTTCTTCAGGTGAATAATATCAGCCTTCGCCAAAAAAACAAAAACACATCTTGGACGATGATTATAAAGAAGCAGCTTACATGTTTTGGGTACACAATGAGAACCCGGAAAAGAAACGAAGGAAATTTTCATCTGTCAAGTCACAGTATAAATTAATTCAATCGAAAAACATCAACTTTGAATTTGAGAAAAAAAAGGCAAAAACCCAGTTATAAGAAATAATGCAGCAGTTCACGATAAATTCAAAGAAATGGTTGAGAGATGTGCAATTATACACGACAGGACTCTTCGCTTTTGGGCTCTTCAGATAAGTAAAGAGCTAGATCCGGATAATACTCTACAATTCAAGGCATCTCGTCACTGGCTGTCTAATTTTAAAAAGAGAAACAATATCGTCAGTCGTTCTATCACGCATAGGGTTAGCAAAACGTGGAAATCAAAAGAGGCTGAATTAAATCACTTATGTACGACATTTATTACGTCCATGAAAGAACTTATGTTACTAGAAGACCTGAATCCTCGTCAAGTATTAAATGCTGATCAAAGTCGATTTGACAAGGAACTCCATGCATACAGGACTCATAGGGCTAATGGTACGGTGGTTGTAAGAGGTGCATTTGGATCCGTCAGTGCTACTACTCATTCATATATGATCATGCCGGTTATTTCCATGGATGGTGAAATATTGCGTCCGATGTACGTTCTTGTATCCGAATCCAGTGGTCACTTTCCAGGAAATATGCAAAAAGATCCCGATAACATAGTGTCCCATCCAGGAAAGACTGCAAACATGAACAAAAGTGATTTAAAAGAGTTTTATTCTGTATTCTGGAATATCCTGCCTGCCGATCGTGATAAAGTCTTGCTTTTGCTGGATTCATGGTTTGCAAATAAGGATGATAACATATCAAATGAATTATGCCCTAATCATATAACACTGTTCAAACGCTTAATTCCTGGTGGTTGCACTGGTTTCATCCATTCACTTGATGTTTACTTCTTCCGTCCATATAAATCATTTATCAGGTTCATTACTGACACAGTTATCGCTTCCTCGGAAATTAATCTCTGGCATCGAGATAACATTTTACGAATGCAGTCCTTCACTCTCTTCCAATTCAGCGCCTCACGATTTCGCAACATGATCAGGTTTGTGTTTTACAAAAGCGGCTACTTGGATGAGTAGCCCGAGCCCTGGATTTTTCCATTGGAATATTGTTTTGATTCTAATATACGTGACGGGTGTTACAAGACCTCATGTGAGAACATCTCTTTTGTCAAGTGTGCTCATTGTGCGCAAAGTATCTGCTTATCACACGCCTTCATTGACGACTTACATATTGATTGTATCAATGTGTAGTACTTTGTACGTGCCTCTTTCCTTCAAATGAATCGCATTTCAATTCAAAACCATGTCCTTCTGACTTTTGTTCTGCCTTTCGTTGTGACTTGTTTCAATACAATTCGCTTTCTCTTTGAACTTTGACCCGCCATAACCTTTTTATTTCTGGAGCTCTGCAGCTAGGATTTCACAGGTGTACTATACTCGTCACTAGCTTCAATTTAAGGTATCACTTGATGAGCAACTCGAGTCCTCACCTCGGGTACTTTACTTGTGAGTCGCTGGAATCCAGGAATTTGAGCGAAAATCTACGAGCAAATCTGTTGAAGCAGATTTTGTTCGATCACATTCTGCTCGCTAATTTTTTTTTAAAATTTCGAGCGCTCGAAATCCGCTCCATGCATACCTCTTTTTATAAATGAAACCGAAAGAAGATACCATAGCATATAGGATGTAACGTTAATACTTGATTACTATTGGTCCTTATGCTTAGCAAGAAAACCCCTCATCAGTATCCCAATTGCAAGGCATCCAAAATGTTATGACTTGAAGGGGAAATGCCTGCAACACTATTTTTGGATATTGCACTATACATGTCTTAGTTTCTTAATGGAAAGTAGAATTATAATGAGCACACTCGAATTAGGTTTAATCACCTATTAAAACCGTGTAAAAAATGTTAATATTATATATGGTATTTTAATGCAGTTTATTTATAAGAGTAAATAAAAGCCGTGCCTGTTTATAACCGTATTTGTAACTCTATTATGATCAATTTTTACAACAGAGCGGCCGTAACGCAGTGGTGGAGCATTGACTTCTCATTCGGGAACTCCTTGCTTCAATCCCAGCAGTCGACCATTCTGACTTAAGGTTTTCGACGGTTTTTCTTAGTCACACCACTCAAATGCGGGAATAGTACCTTTAAATTAGGCTAAACCTTACATCTTTCCTAAACCTTTTCCTTACCCTTTCCCGGTCTGAACCTTACATGCGTAAATAAATTCAAATTAAAAACAATTGTAATGAGCGAATGAATTTCGTTATAGTGTTACGTTTATGAATTTCTAGCGTTAGTAAATTTATGACTCCGAATTTTAAGCATAAAGTGAACCGATGGTGGCTTTTATTTTTTTTTCTATTGAGTTTCTATGTGGATTACAAAACGAAATGTTTAATTTGCCTTTTGCCTAGGATGGAAGTAAACACTGCTTCATTTGACAGCGGCGACAGATAGTAACGTACATGTAGTGAGCGAATCCTTTTAAGTTGTTTGTTCAAGAAAGCTCATTTTGATAAAAATCCGCAAGTCTTCACTAGCAGTACAAGGATACCGGTCCAATACTGGACCAATAACGCAGATATTGGTCGTGGTTGGCCGTTCAGTAGCAATATCGACCGACATTGCCGTGGTACGATATTTCGACATTTAATGTTATTCCTAACATTTACGAAACATGTATTTCAACCAGAAAACAAGGGATGAAATACGAAGTTTAGAGAAATATCACTGTCTGAAAATCTTACCGCGCGCTACCGAGTGACATCGATCAACATCGTTCTCCGATATCCATCAATATTGACAACTTTTGAAATCCTTTATCAATCAATAACGTTGTTCCACATCAGTCGATATTGTTATCTGATATCGATTAATATCGGAAGAAGATGCTCTCCGATAGCAATCATTGTAAACTATCAATTTTATCAAAAATGTGTAATTAACCTTTTTGGTAGGGTTAAACATTATCTTTAAAATGAGCTATCACGTGTCAAAATCTGACTGAATATAACAGAGATACAGAGGTTTGAAATAATTCATGGACGCCATCTTGATGGCGTCATCAATGTTATACCCAACAGGACACCCATCATCGCAAATATTCATCTACGGGTAGTATATGATTAAACAAAGCCATTCTCAACATTTCTTTACGAAAACTGCCAAGGATAACATCCGCGTTTCTATTATAAGGAATCAAACACGGGTTTTCCAATATAAAGTACAGCATTTTATTCATTTGGCCACGTTTTGTTTATCGCAAATCTTCATACTTTTAGGCTATATTTCCGTAACTGTAGACTGTTTAGCAGTGAAAAACAATTAACTGTATCCCCGATGCTGCACATTTAAATATGGGCTAACCTCATCCTGCAAGTAATGAAGTTATCCTTCTATAACAGGAGATTTATGTTTGAATTTACTTTGAAGAACAAATATTTGTAATTATGTAAACCTATTTTAAATTGGACATTTCTTTTTCCTGTAATATGCGACTAATAAATAAATACTAAATAGAATGAAAATGTGGAAATATGCTGACGTCACTAGAACTTCGAATCAATTGCAAATAGACCACGGAGCTCTGGGAAATTCGGAAACTTTCCATAGCAATTATAAATGTAGGGTGTATATCGTCTTCGTTATAGCAGAGATCCTTTGGAAACTCTATGGAAACAAATAGCAATATTTATTAGTTCTGGATGCCTATAAAGCATTCTTTCATCAATAATTTGTGTCAATAACCCAACACAGCGAAATTTGGACTTCTGCTATAACGACGACGACCATATGTAGTACGTTACATCGTTATCAATATTCACGAATTCCACAATTCAGTAGAATTTTTGTAGATTGAAATCTTAAAAAAAGAAACCTTAGATTTCTTTTTTTAAATGTCACGGATTTTCTTGAGTGGAGAAGTTGTAATGTTTCATACACAAGAAGATTTAAAACGCTATAAACTAAATGAGTACTAATTAACTAGTAAATAGTAATAATACAAAACAAAATATTACTAGAAGCAAATACTAAAATATTAACAAATAAATACTAACAATTCACCAATTTTTAATTCTGCCATCGGGGTAGTGAAATCTTTTCCTCTCATCGACGGTTCGTGATCTTTTTTATTTTTATTTTTGTTTGTCCACGGATGTCAAAAATTTGAAAAGCACGAATCCATTTTGCATGAATTGATTAAGTAGGCTAATATTTTCCAAGAATATTGCTTAAACAAACACTATCAAACCATCAACAAACATTAGATTATTCATAGCCGTGTTTCCTGAACCCAGCAAACGGTTAAGTACAAATAACATTTTTTATTCGTGAATACATCACACTACTGTGTTATATACAGCTAGCAAGCGCGCGTGTGATTAGCACTTATATGAAAAGCTCGCCACCGGCCACCGTAAAGAATCATGGAGTCAGCACAGAGAGTGAACAATTTAGTATTACCGAGAAGGAAAATATGCCTAACCTGATCACTACCCTGCCTGCGCTTGGTAACGCTTTCTTGGCATTACACGTTGAAAATTAAATAAAAAAACAACAAATGGAAGAATTTATTCTTTAAGTAGTAACAAAATAAAATGTTGTGAAAAAGAATAAGAGAAAAAAAACGTGGTTGGGGTAGGAATCGAATCTCGGACTGCCGACCAGAGATCCAACATTCTGTCGCCTACTCTACGTGGGTTGCTGCCAGCCAATAGTTTCCAAAACATCCATCACGTGGTGTTAAGGTTCCATCAAGTGACAGATTGCAGTGCCCTCTATCTTGAGTGCGCTGGGATGACGCTATACTTACGTGGTCTTTCGCGATGGGAGCTCTACCTAATGGAAAGGGCAGCCTTACATATAGTCCAGAGTCAAAACTTTTTTTACCCCCGTAGAAATTTTGAAGACCGGAAGATCTGAATGTGTATTTGTTTCAGACCTTTAGGATTTAGTACAATTTGGATACACATCTTGATTTTGATGTAACTTTTTTACCGCGCGTTTTTCAAAATGACGGATTCGTATAATCAGGTATTCTTAGCAGTCGAACCAGAAGGTTTACAATTTCAAACTTCATTTCAAAATGTAGGTATTTGCAGACCGAAAAATTAGAAAGAGCATCGAGTGAGAATAATTCTGTCCGCCATTTTCCACAACGGTATCACTGGTACCTTCCCCTCTCCATACACAATGAAAGCTTGGTCCGAAAGTCCGGACACAGCCTTGTATTTCAAAAGCTGACATGGCAATGAAACATCTGATAAATAGGAAATAGATGTGGAGTACACAAATAGGAAATGGATGTGGAGGGATATATTTTGTGGTATATGACCAACATGGCTGCCATATTGGATGGAAGGCAATGTTTTTCAAATGAAAGTGGATCGTGTGACATAAAAAAGCACGAGAATGTTCACAGAAGTTATTCCAGTGGTCAGATGTGATCTACTTGCCGTGGTGTCGGGAGTTATCGTCTCTGAACATGCACTGCTGGATAAATGAGGAAAAACTAACATCGCCGGTGATGAGATTTTCCAGACCGTGACAGATAGACGGTACGTGGAATGGTTTGCTGGTGTGTGGTGTTTCCTATACGTTTAATCAACGTTGTGTTACTGGGCAGTGCCCTGCTAACTTTCTATGATGATAGCTCCGACATCGTGATAGGTAGATCACATCTGACTCGTGGAACGACTTTCTGAGATCATTCTTTTGTTGTTTGATATGTCACGCTACCCACTTGCCGTTTGAGAAAAAAAATGCCCTCCACCCAATATGGCTGGCAAGTTGGCCATGCGTCGCAAAATGTAACACCCATGTTCATTTCCCATTTGCGTATTAAGACGTTTTATTTCCTTGTCGGTTTGCGGAATACGAGGTTGTAGTTTACTTAGCTTACTTTAATATACAGGTTCAAGTGATAACATTTGGAGAAATATATTTAGCATAACATTACTTTGAAAAATGGCGGATATACTTCTCTTACGCAAAATTAGGCATTTTCTTTGAATTTTTCGCTGAAATAAACTTAATTGAGACACTAAAACTTCGAATTTTTAATGATTCTGGCTCACATACCATATGGAAGTCATATTTTACGAATACGCCATTTTGAAAATGCACATAACAAGTGTCGCACCAAAATCAAGATGTCTAGCCAAGTTTCTCTGGACTTCTTTAAGGTCCGCAAGATGAATCCGTATTCAAACTTTCCGGCACTGACAAGTGAAAAGTTATTTTTCCCCCCAAGAAGCTTCCTAGATGTCGCAATGAAAGTACACATCATTTTATATACTTATTTTAGATCTAGCTAAGTTTCAACTAAGTAAGTTCTCCAAAAAAACTATTTTCAGTGTACTTTCTTTCTGAATATATTACAAACAATATTTTAGTTGCTGTGATATATATTTGCAGGGCCTCCTCTCTGGCATTTTACTATTGCAAGTTTTACTTTACTTTCTCATCTCTCTGGACTCTCCACCGCCACGTAATTACACAAAGTACCTCTACTTGCTCTTCTTACTTCTTATGTTAACAAGGCTAATATGGCAACTTTAAAAGATAATTTTTGAATTATATACTCAACGTATTTTATCACCATATGACATTTCGGTTGTTCTGAACTGTAGTAGATGTGCAAGAGCATCATTGTTTTACTATATCTGTGGGTGGGTGTCACCTCCAAATCCTTGAGAGTACCCCGAAAGTTTAAAAAAAAAAACGGTCAAAAATCGATAGAAACCCACACCTTCCCAATTTTGACTTTATCCCCACACTAAAAATCCTGGCGGAATTCCTGAAAGAAGCCATGTAGGTGACAGATAATTAACGAACTATTGTATTTTACCAGGTTTTAATTCAAATAAAAGCACATTTGAAATATTCTTAAACTTAAGGAAATACGAAATCCTGCAACCAAAATGGCTTACTAGAGATTGTCTAGGAAACAGAGTGAAGCACGTGCTGCTGTCTGGTGGATTTCATCAGAACTTTGTAACTCATTCATGGAGATGGTAGCATAACGCGTACGTAGAGGAAACTCACATAACTGTACTTTTATGACAAAATCATATTTTTCGTTTCAATCATTTTTTCCCTACGAAATTAGGATTTTTTTTTTAAGAAAAAAAAAAAACACCTATAATTGTGTGGTGTTAATAACTATTAGAAACCTTTCATTTGTTCAAACTATTTTTGAGCCGAAAGAATCGAGATATACGATTTCCGAATGACCAATGTGAATTATCGATGCCCAAAACATTGACACTAAACCGATACATACGTCAGAAACAAAACATATGAGTCCTGTAAAATATCATATTATGTCTCAAATTTGCATACGATTGTGGGTTAGTAAATGTTACAAAATGTCCATCCATATTTTTTACGAACCTGACAGTATACATTATAGATTAGTCATCTTGTAATTAAAATAAATGTACATGCAGAGTTGCCAGGTCATCGATAATGAATTTCTATTGAAGCATCAGAAGTTACCTTTCTCCAAGAAAAGTACCTTCAACTACTATTGCTACTACAGCTGTTAGTACAAGTAAATCTAATTCTACTACAACAACTACTATTACTATTGTAAGTAAAGGACTCTTCAAATTATATTCTTATTAACCCTTGCAAACAAAATTTTCGTCGATGATATAGCGTTTAAGGATATTGTTAATAAAGGGAACTGTCAGAAATAACCCAGAATCACAAATGTCATAAAATATAATAATTAAATTGGGTCATTGGTAATAGAAATGAATAATAATAATAATAATAATAATAATAATAATAATAATAATAATAATAATAATAATAATAATAATAATAATAATAATAATAATAATAATAATAAAAGACTTTTTTGTTTCAGGTCATAAAGTCAGTGAGATATATCTGGTAATTTTAACTATTTTTAATGGTACATTTGCCGTTTGCCCAAATAAGCAGAAAAATATTCTCATATATTTGAATATTGTGAATTTACGGCTTCGATGTGTTAACAAATATATTTACCCAGGGCAGGGGCATAACTACTATGGCGCAAAGCCCCGCAATATGGGGAGCGCTTCATCATAGCCTCTCAATGGGCCAAATCGACCTCCGGCCTTGGATATTCTCTTACGGGGTGGGCTGGGGACATAAAATGTAGTTAGGCCTACGCCTCTGACCCAGACTACTCATATCTTGTGAGTTCGGGTGTGACAATGCCGGGTTCCCAACAATTTTTCATTTTTTTGTTGAATGCAAAAGCATGAGAAAGTCATGAATTTAGCCCCTGTGAATTCTGTTGACAGTGATTCCGCCAGACACCCCCTGTGGGGATGTCACCCCCCAAATCCTCGATTGCACCCCGAGCTTCAAAATTTTTACGGTCAAAATTGATAGAAACTATATAAAACTCCTCTTACACTCTCCAAAATTTCACTTTACACTCCCGAAAGTGAAAACGCTGGCGAAATACCTGCCTGCAAGTACCAGGGAAGTACTGAAATGATAACTCACCCGAATAGTTGGAATTTTCTTTTTCTTCCCTCACTAATACTGAATGTATGTTTTCTTGCAAATTGTAGTTTAACATGTTATAACACTCAATGCATAATATCACAATCCTGTCTTGTATAACGTAAATATAAATGAATTTGTCACTAAAATTCTACACAAACACAATACAACTAAATTAAAAAGAACACCATTTTATATTAATAATCAGTTTCATAGTCTAAATCTAGATTCCAGTTAGCTTGGTTTAAAATATTTTTATTATCCCCTCCCATTAAAAAAAAAACATATCTAGATAGCAAAATGCCAATGATTAGTTTCGTTGTCGATTTGTTTGCCTTTGTTGTAAGTCGACGCATTGTTAAAAAGCGATGTTTTGATTATTCTTTGTGTAGGGCTTTTTCTTTCTGAAAGCACTACACGCGTGCAATGGTTACTACTTACAATTTAAAGATTGATTGTATTTATTTTTAACCTCCTAATACCGACCACTTCGGCCAGAGTCATAGTTGCCTAAAGGCCATACATTGAATTAAATTCGAAAGACATCTATGCCGCTTTGTGTACTGTTGTTGCAAGTTTAATTTTCTTATGTGGTCAATTGAAAGTAAAAATTTACACAGCAAGAATTTCCTTACATTTGAAGGTATTTTCTATAAAAATATATTTATTTTCCTCTCGCCAAATTTTGAACATTTTTCCCTTACACTGAAGGAAATTTCTCTCTATCTGGCAAACTTACATGTATAAATTTATTGAAAAAAGTTTGATTTTACTTTCATTAGTCAAAATAAATTGCTGATTGACAGAATTTGTATTTATTTCTAACAGACATAAACAGATAATTTATTTAGCATTAATATTTGCACTTTTTGTTCATATTATTTTTATTTTATTTATTTTAAAGATGCAAATAAATACTATCAGTGAATCCAGGCGGTGATTCGGAGGGAAGTCCCCCTCCTCCCTGAGATCTAAAAGTCCTCTACGGAGATCTTATTTCATTTACCTTTATTATTCTGCAATATTTATCCAGATCACACGAGATGAAGTAAAAATCTTCAAATCTTGTGCATGACTGCTTCCCGCATACGAAAAGCGTATTTTCAAAGCGTCTTGTCTCAATTATATATATATATATATATATATATATATATATATATATATATATATAATATTCAGCCGTTTTCTATCCACCGCTGGATGAAGGCCTCCCCCTTTTCTTTCTACATATCTCGGTCTGCTGCTATCCTCATCCATGTAGCTCCTGAAAAACGCTTGATTTCATCTAGCCATCTTACATTCGGACGTCGTCTCGGTCGTTTCTTTTCTCTAGGAATCGAATATAGTACATTTATCGTCAACCTTCCATCTGTTCGTCTAGCTATGTGACCGGCCCATTTCCACTTCATCTTCTTCGCAGTCTTGATTACATCCTCTACCTTTGTTTGTGCGCGAATCCATTCATTTGTCTTCCTGTCCCTCCTGGTTATTCCTAGCACGCATCCCTCCATTGCTCTTTGTGAGACTGACTCTCAATCTTTGAGTCGTTTGCGCATTCAATGTCCAAGTTTCACAGCCGTACATCATCACAGGTAAGACACATTGATTATAAACTTTACGCTTCAGACACATTGGTAGTTTTCTTTTGAAAATAAAGTGTAGTCTTTCAAACGAACTCCACGCCATTTTGCATCTTCTATTTATTTCATCAGTCAACTTGGCATTCGATGTTTTGAGCTGGCTTAGGTAAACATACTCATCAACTATGCCTATTGTCTCTCCACTAATCTTTATTTCCCTTTTTGCAGCATGTTGATTGTATATGAACTTTGTTTTATCTAAATTCATTTTAAGGCCTATTTTCGAACTCATTATTCAGTTCTTCCATTCTGGTTTGTAGTTCTTCCGCATTTGAAGCAAACAGAACTATATCATCAGCGAACCATAGGTGATGAAGATATTCGCCATTAATTTTAGTTCCAACTTCATCCCAGTTTAAATTTTGGAACACTCTCTCCAGGGCCGCAGAAAACAGTTTTGGGGAAATTGAATCTCCTTGTACCCCTTTTCCAACTTTAAATTTTTGACTTTCTTGATGTAGTCTAATGACAGATGTGGCAGTCGAATAAATGTTTCACAGTAGCTTGATGTACGCATGTTCGATGCCTTGATGTTCAAGTGATTTAAGTACTGCTGACAAGGAGACCGAATCGAAAGCTTTTTCAAAATCTATGAATCCCAAACATAGTGGAAGTTCATATTCATTAGTCCTTTCCATAACTTCATTCAATGTTTGTATGTGGTCCATTGTGCTAAATCCACGACGAAATCTTGCTTGTTTCCTTCCCGGGTTAAAATGCAAGTCCCGTTCAATACGATTTAAAATAAGTTTGGTGAACATTTTGTATAGAACTGACAGTAAACTAATTGGTCTGTAGTTTTCGACGCGTTCTTTGTCCCCTCTCTTGTATAACAAAATTATAACAGCATTATTCCAACTTCTGGGTATTTCTCTCTTCCTCAGGCACATTGAAAATAATTTGGCGAGTTCCTCGTTCATGTTTTCACCTCCCCATTTAAACATCTCTGCTGTGAGTTCATCTTCTCCTGGCGTCTTTCCATTCTTCATCCCTCGAAATACTTTCATTACATCTGGGATATCTATATCATTTTCTTCTGAGTCTTCATTTCCTAGCTCTTCTTCGGAGTAGTACAATTGTCTGTAGAAATTTTAAAATATTTTTATAATTTCTTCCTTATTTCATGTTACGCTTCCGTATGGTCTCTTAACTGCAATTATTTGCTTTTTCCCTATCATGAGCTGCTGTTTATTTTTCCTCAGGCTCTTGTTTTCCTCGATTGTATTTCTAACAAGATTTTCGTTATATCTTCGTACATCATCTCTTATTTTCTTCCTTACGGTTTTATTTAGTTCTATGCATTCAATCATTTTTATATAATTTTCCTCTTCTTTCTTTTCCCTTCTTTTCTTCGTCATAAGTTTAGTTTCTTCTGAGATTTTGCTCTCTCTTTTCTTTCTGGTGCCTGCTGTTTCTCTTATTATCTCCGTCAGTATTTTATTTCTGGTATTGATGTCTTCTTCATCCTCTAACTCTTTCAAGGCGCTAAATCTGTTGCTTAGTTCTATCTTGAATGTCTCTCTGTTTTTCCCTAGATTTTCCAGATCTAAAACTGGCAGTTTTGCTCTGATAAGCTTCTTTCTCTCAAGTCTAGTATTTAGTTTCAGCTTACATCTCACCATCCTATGATCACTCGAGACTTTGAAACTGTTCAGAACAGACACGTCTTGCAGAATTGCCCTATTAATCGATAGAACGTAGTCCATTTTGTTTTTGGTTCCATTTGGGCCTTTCCATGTCCACTTCCTCTGGGGCGGTTTCTTGAAAAATGTATTGGAAATGAAGAATCTGTTGGCTTCTGAGAATTCCGCTAACTTCTCTCCTCTCTTGTTTCTTTTGCTAAATCCAAAGTTTCCCACTCTCGTGTCACTGCTTTGCTTGGCTCCTACTTTTGCATTGAAGTCTCCCATTACTATTTTGTAATGCGATTTGCTACTATCCAAAATCTTCTGTATCTCCT